>VNJS01000222.1:0-12863 GCA_008042575.1 Drosophila watanabei
AATTGAAAGTGAAATTTCGTTGTTGTTACTCTTACTTGCTACTTGTTACTGCTTTATTTTTTTCTGCTTGCCTTTTTTTGTATTTTGTTGCTAGGTAATTTCGTTGGCTGCCTTTATGATTTTGGTAATTGTCGAAAAAGAAAGGCACTCACAATCGCATCGCACCGCATCGCATCGCTGATAAGAAACGTGATTTAATTTTTAGCTACAAATTATGATGAACAAACACATATGCCGCTTTTCACTTTTCAATGGCCTTGCCTCCGGTGGGGCCTTGCCATAAAAGATCGACTGTGTGGAGATCTGGTCATCTCTGCGTCTTGACTTGAAAGAGCGGAAGAACAAAAAACTCGTCTGGGAGTTGTCTTGTCGTCGCTCATTTTGCTCTGTAATTTTCGTGTGTGTAAAATGCCCTTCAAAGGGGTTTGTGTCTTAAGTTAACCATTATTATATTCACCTTTTCGGGGGTTTTTCTGTTGTTAAAAATATAAATATTTATGAATAAAGTGTTGAATAATCATATATTTATGATTTAATATTGTTTGTTTAGTTATTTGTTTACAGTAAATATTTGTTTAGGAAATAATGAAGTATGAAATCATTAATGAGTTGAAATGTAATTGTATAACATAATGACTAAAGGAAGTATGTTTGCTATTGCATTTATATCTAAAATATCTTATTAATATAGATATACCAAATTATCTTAATAATATATATCTTAATTCAAAATAATATTTATTCTAAATAAAAATAGTTCCTTTAGCGAAACCCCTGCACAATCCCTGTTTTCTTCCCTGGAATATTCTTTTAAAGAGTATCTTTTTATTTTCCGTTTTTTAATTCTTAAATGATTTCTTAATATTTAAGATCACCCTTCACTTACTTACTTTTGCTTAATTTTTAAGCTGCAGAGCATTGGCTGTTCAGTTGGCCCTAAGTAGCAGCTTCTGTTGCGTTTTTTTTCCCATACTCTTTGGCCTCTTCCCTTCCTGCCATTGTGGCACAGACAATGATGGAGCTGCACTTGGTTGTTGGAGGTGGAGCCGGTGCCAGAGTGGGCTTCAAGTCAGACCCAGACTCAGAGTCAGAGTCAGCGTTTCAGAAGGAGATGGAGATGGAGTGACGATAGCGATCTGCTTTCGCTGCCCCTTAATCAGGCAGTCAGCGAACGAGCAAGCTCACCCGGTAGTTGGTAAGTTGCTTGGGCTTATTTCGCCTTTGTTTGCTTTACTTTTGTGTTCAGGGTTTATTTTTGTTTCTCTCAGTTTGTCAGTTTTTAGTTTTCCGTTTTTAAGTTCGCTTTGAATCCGTTTGATTGATGCGAGAACAAGGTTTGTCGCTTAGCTACCGGATGTGTTCTAATAAAGATCCGAGGCGGTACCCAGCCAAGGCCTTCGAAGCACACATTTAATCGTAAAAAAATATAACATATATTCGCCTAGGATTTCTCAATAAATCTACATGACTGTGTGCGCAGCCTTCGAACTTGGTCAGGTTCCCTCCAAATAAACATAAAAGCAAGTGGAGTTGTTGGTGCTGCTGCTGCAGCTGGAAGAGGAAACGCTGGCCAGCGATTTCTTGGACTTCTTTAGTTTGTTTCGGCTTCTCCATCTCTGCCAGAGGCGCTTGAATATGACCTTTGAGCGTTTCTTTTTCGGGGTCTCACTTCTTGGGTAGTCAGATGGGCATAAGGAGGCCACATCCGGAGGTATTCTGGAAGGTATCCCGGAAGGTATCCCAAAAGGTA
Organism: Drosophila watanabei; assembly: GCA_008042575.1. NCBI lineage: Eukaryota > Metazoa > Arthropoda > Insecta > Diptera > Drosophilidae > Drosophila > Drosophila watanabei. Next base: position 1,751 of record VNJS01000222.1, read on the forward strand.
CTTCGGAATGTATACCAGAAGGTTTCTCGGAAGGTGTCTCCAAAGGTACCTCGGAAGGTATTTTAGAAAGTATTTTGGAAGGCTTCTTGATAGGTTCCGGTACCCTTGAAGGTGCAACTTCCAAAGGCGGATTCTGCAGTCCCTTGAGGACCAACTGAAGATTCCGTCTCAGGACCTGGTACTGTTCCTGCTCGGCAAAGGGATTCTTGTGACTGGGATAAGGTATGGATTCGGAAGGAGTTAAAGCTGGCCGTCGCCTTAGGCGTGGTGGTGGCTTTGGAGGATCTCCAGGTGGCTGCGGAGCTAGACGCTTCACGGGTCTCGTGTGCAGCTCCGCTCTGCTCTTGGTGCTCCTCTGAAAACGCCAACTAAGGGATATCCTTATGTTAATCTGCTCTTAAAATCCTTGATCGTAATACTTACCCTAACAGGATAAGCACCATATTGTAGATCGGCAGTGTTATAAGACCCAGAATGAATAACCTAAGCAGCGGACACCAGGATTGCTGCAGCTGTGTCAGCCAGTCCGAGGAGCAGCAGCCAGGAGTTGTATCCTTGCTCCTAGCATACACACTCAGGGACGTTGTCTCCCACAGTCTGGGGCACTGGCCAATGGGCAGGATCATAGTCATGGAGAAACCAAGCCAAACTCTAGAGGAAAGCTTCATTTTATGTTCTTTTTGCTGTTTTTTTGTCTTTGTGATTTAAAAATAGTGTAAACCTAGTGACTTTTGTTGCTAGGAAGTGTTTTAAAGGTGTATACACTTATTTGGAATTTAGTTTAGATAAGAAACTTTACTTTAAAGTGAAATTTAATTGATGCGAGATATTATTATGAAAAAACTGGCATAGAAATAATTATAGTGACTTGTAAAAGAGTTGAGAGGTTTTTAAAAGCAACTTTGTTTGATTCTAAAATGATTTTTTACTTGATTTTCCATAAAACTAACTTTAAAATTTGTATTAAGTCATAAAGTAAATTTTATCAGAAATTAAATAAAAATCATCTTAGATTTTTCTGTTGCAGTTTTTATATATATTTTTTTAATTAAAACTAATTCAAGCAAACACTAAAAACCAAAATAAATTTATATTTTTACAGCATTTTTCTTGACTCCTATAAGTATGCTGTTTAATATTAAATATTTATCACAATCATGCTAACATATTAACAATTAACCTAATAATATAATAATCAAATAAATTCAATACTAATTCAAGTATATTTTTTATTCACAAATACATCCTTCAGTTACTTCCTCTACCGTCAGCAGTAATGCTCACAACACTCATTGCACTCCATTCCGAGACTATTGTCGCAGCACGGCGTCACTGGCAGATATCGGTAGCAGTGGCAGTGACTCTCCAACTCCATGGGCAGCGTGCTGTGGGCCACAAAGTTCTCCTCGCCACAAGAGACCAGCGTGTCCTGCGAACAAGTCCCACAGCACTGCATGTGACATCGAATGTAATTGCTGCAGCAGATGGCGGGCAGAAGCAGCAGGGTGAAGACGAGAAGCCAGAACCAGATGGCGTTCTGAAGAATATAAGAATTGTATAATTAATTAAAGATGTAATAATTAAAGATATAACCACTGCAATCTTCACTCACCATTGGATTGGCAATCCTCTTACAAAGATCATCAAAAGCCACCTGGCGATCCATGTCGATCTTGAAACGAGCTTGTGGCGAACAGATCGTCATTCCCTTCTGGGTGCCATTATACAGACCAGAATCAACGAAATAATTCATATTTCGAGGCACCTCATCGCGGCGTAGGTCCCCCTGTTTGATCTTCTCTATCAGGCGGCTCATGTACCTTGAAAACCTTCCAAATCCGCCGGAGAGCAGGTGATCCAGCTGCCTCAGCTTATCTAATACTCGTTGGATGATAGCGCCCAGCGGTTGCCCCACTTCCTTGTGAACAGCACGCAAGTAGCTGGTCTGGTTGAGAAGAAAAGGCGATGACCCCACGCTCCTGGTCAGGTTGTCCAGTCTACTGATTAACTCCGGCAGAGGACCTGGCTTAGGTTCCGGCACTAGCTCCCGGCACATGTGCTGGGAGAACTGTGAGCTGTTGTAGCTGAAGAGATTACTCCTTAGGGGTTCCGGCGTCTGGTAAATGAAACTCAGATTACTCAGCTTAGGAGTTCCCTTTAGCTTCCCCAGGGCCTGCCGGGTGTCCCTCTTCCCATGGAGCTCCTCCAGGACCAAGACTTCATACAAGCTCTCGTTGCGGACGCACTGCTGTCGGGCATCTCCAGATCTTATCCGAGGAATATGACCAACCGTCTTCTTGGGCCCCGAGGATTTTCTACAAGACCAAAGAAGGGATTATGTTATATTGGAGCTGCTCCAAGAACACTTACCCAGCACAGAAAATTTGATGGGCCAAGGCTCCGTGGACCAGGAAGAAGAAGACGAAGAGGAGGTTCAACGAGAAGAGTATGAAGCTGGCAATGATGAAGGCACAGAGCATTCTTCGGGAATGTTTGCAGCTAAACAAAGTGACCAGCAGAGCAATAAACAGAAGGATGGGCAAAAACAGGAGCATCAGGAGCCATCCCATCGTGGTTCTGTACCAGTTCGGTCCCAGCTTTTTGCGCAGAGCAACTGCGGGAGGAGACTTTTCCTTCTCTGCACCCCCCGGTAGCCCCGGTAACCCCGGTATTCCCGGTATCTCCGGTAAAGCCTGTTTCTTTCTTGTTTCTCCTCGCAGTTCGTACTTCTGCTGCAGCTTGTTGCCTAAGGATGGTCTCTCGAAGATTTAAAGGATATTTTTAAAGTTTTTTCAAGCTAACCGCCTTTATGGAGACGCTTTTTAACCGTATCCAGAAGGTTGTCCATGGGATTCCTGATTGCCTGGGCAATTTGCTGGGCAGCCACCAAGGGATAGTTGACGAAGATGTCTGCCAGATGTGTTTCAATCGTCTTGGTGAAGTCTTCCATTGGGGGAAGCTTTAATTTGAGCCTTAGTCAGCCTTCTTTAGTTCTCTTAAGCAGCCCAAAATGTACTCACTCTGTCATAGTGCAGACATCCCTCGTCCAGCATCCTGATCTCATTTTCTCTGTAGAAATCTACACACTCCTCTTGCTGGCACTGCGAGGTGAGGAATATCTTCAGATTCAGCTTGATAACGTGCAAGGCTTTTCAGGATCAAGAAAAATCATTATTCTTAGCCCTTTAAAATAATAATAACCGAAAGTTTCTCACCATCCCGAAACCTGACGGCCAACCCCTTAGCAACGGGCAGCTCATCCCTGAGCTCCTCCAACAGCGGCTTGACTCCCTGCATGTTCCTAAGGACCTCGCTCAGATTCCTGAAGGCCTCGGCCTGGACCATCGCTCGTGTGGCATCGGACTGGGCCTCCAGCCGCTTCAGCAACGGATTATAGTTGCTCTCATACAGACGGCGCACGTACTCGGAGTTGGACTTGAAGATGTTCACATCCTTCGTCTTGCCGCTGGAGTACTTCGCGAAACAGGACTGAGATTTCCTCAGGCTCCTGTTCAACTGAATGGTGGCCATTATGGCAAACACGAGACTGAAACTAAAGCTCAGTCAGCCAGATCAGCTGCAGTTGCACAAATCCCTGACAGACTTACAGCATTAGAAATGCCGCAATGACGAGGGCGGTGCTGCAGCAGTAACGCATCACCGGGCAGAATCTCCTGGTTCTCCGGCATCCCCCACAGCAGCAGGCACACAGGAGTCTGGCAGGAGAAGATGCTCCTCAAATACTTATTCCAAATGAAAACCCAAGGCAAAGCTCACCCCCAGAGAGGCACAAACAGGAAGAGCAACAACAGAAAGAGAATCAGCATCTTCAGCTTATCCTGGGCGGCCAGATACTCCTGCCAATCATCCTGCACCGCCTTGGGCCCAATATCCCTGTCTTCCTTGTACTTTCCGGGCACGGAGGACCCGCCAACCAAGAATTCGGTGACAGCGTTCGGCACAGCGTAGACTGGAATGTAGGTGTAATCTTCTTCCCCGTAGTTGAGTTCGCCATCTGCCTCTACAGTCTCTGAGCCTTCCGCGCCTTCCGCGCCTCCGGAGCCTCCCGAGCCTACCGAGCCTACCGAGCCTGCGCCCGGCAGCTGCTTAAATAGGGATAATTCCAAACTAGCGGGTAACGAGGGTAGCGAGGGTAAAGAGGGCAATTTTATATAGTCCTTCCAGTTTCTGGTATTATTCGATTCAATTTTGTCCATTGCGAATTTGAGTTAGAAATCAAGGATTACTTTGGTGTAAATTAAACAAAAAAATTAAGAATTAATTTAGAGATTGTAGAGTGATATTGATACTGAATGGATTTTCATGATTCAGGATTTACTTGGGTGCTCATTCTTCCAATGATATTATCGAGCGATCAAATTCCTGAAAGTATGCCAACCTTAAGCACTGACTCTATATTTCGAACAGCTTAAAGATATGCAATTTCATTCAATTTAACCAGAGCAGATGTAGCCAGACAGCATAGCAACTTGATTGCCACAACATTTAGTAATAATTTATGCCAGAGATAAATTCCCGAGAGATTTGAAAAGAAATTTGCGACTTACATAAAACCATTTGAAGTTTATTGACAAAAATGTTTGCAAACGACTGAGACAACCATCAACGGAGCTCGATGATTGACTGGCAACTGGTTTGGGTTTTAAGTTTTTCGTTTTTGGTTTTTTTTGTTTTTGTGTGTGGTTTCTTCTCGGGGATCTTATGCGATAATTTCTTTACTTGCACGGGGCAATATATTGATACATTGGTTAGTTGACTTTTCATTTTAATGTTTCTTCTTTTTTGTTTTGTTTTGTTTGTTGACTTAAGCGGAAATCATTTAATGTACGTCAAATATAAAATACAACATACACGCTTAATTATAATAATAATACTAAACTTTATGTAATTGTTGTGTGTGTAATCCGTACAATATGCTCGTGTGTGGTTTAGCTTGCCCTTAGGTCCTAGACAATACAATTTGGAAACGTTTAAATGCTTTACGGGGTTGGTTTCTTCGATTTACCATCTCATGCTTTTGGTTTTCACTTACTAAACTATGACAACGTGTGTTAAGGATACTGGTGATGCTGGTATCCGTATTATTTTCCAGTTTATCGGTTTGCTTTTGGATTGCTATCAATCAGTGTCGCGTGTTCGGTTTACATGTTGTTTGTTTCTCCTTGTTTTATTTCTAAAATAAATACATTAAATGCATTGAATAACTCTCAACTCTCCTTGGTACTGCACTCGTTTCTAAATTAAAATGGCAGTTTTGGTATTGATCAAATATTTCTCTCTTGCTTGCTTATATTTTCGTGATTTTGATTTGCTGGAAGTATTGCAGATTCCATGAAGTGTTCTTGCTCGATCGGTTATTTATGTAGTTTTGCTTGCTTGCTAGATATTTGCTTCCTTTCCTTCTTGTTTTCCTCGTCGTCGTGCATAATAAAATTATGAGATTCCTTAAAGCTTCAGCGGCCGTGCGGCCCGGCGAATGCCCAACTCCTTCAAGGTTGACTCATCAGATCCGACGCCTGTGCCGCGCGACCCTCTCTCTATCTCCATCGATTCTATCCATGTTTCGTGCTCATCGTCGTTTTGTTTTGGCAACATTTTCAAACTACGTACATAATTGTGAAATGAGATTTGAGAGAATTTCAGAGTTTCGCACTTATCATTATCGTCTGTAGGTCAATGGCAGATACAGATATATATATATAACACATGTGTGATGCTACAGTTCTACTTAATTAAATTATATAATTTCAGTTATGCTCTTGTTTACGCTTTTTAACTAAAAGTACAGTCTCAGTGTAAGGGGGATAGGTGAGGGTTTGGGTTCAAATCAAAATCGTCATCCATGTTGCCACCTCTCAACTCATGCCTTCACTCTCTAGTCCTGCTCAGAGGCCCCGGGGTAATAGTACGGCGGCGGACGCTCGTACTCCGAGGATGGCGGCGCAGCTGGCGGATTGTGGTAGCGCGGCGGCTCGTGGTCCCAGTGCCTGTGGAGGTGCAAACAATATTTGCATTAGTATAATAAATACATATAATTATAAAAATTCATAGTGCGATGACCACGCGACACGCACAACACAGAAATTGTTTAGTCAAGTAACTTTGTTCAGTTTAGTCAGGTTAGTTTTGGGTCAACAACTTAGCTCGTATATGTATATAGGCTTTGGGATTTGGGAAATCGCTGCCAGTGAGTGTCTGCGACTTTGGAGCAATCTGGAGACGAGAAGCATATTCGTCCAGAAGAAACAAAAACACAAAGCACAGCAGGGGTGCACAGCTCGGGTTTAAAATGATCGAAAAGCTTTAAAAAACAATACATAAACAAGAAAGGAAGCTGACTACGGCAAACCGAAGTTTATATATCCTTGAAGTGTGACATTGGGTCATGATAATCAATCATAACTCAACAAAAAATGCATTACTTTCAATTCGGAAAGCTTGGTTATGCTAGTTTTTATTATGTTAAGAAATAAGCATTGAAAATTAAATTTATAAATTTTTGACATTTTTGACGATGTAAAATTTTGATAAAATTGATTGAAAATATATATAATATATATCTTACAAACATGGCTAGATCGACTCGGCTGATCAAGAATATATATGGTTTATACGGTAGAAAACGACTCCTTTACCTCTTTGCAGGTTTATGTCTAATATTATATGCCCTTCAAGGGTACAATGACAAATACAATTTAAACAAATACAATACAAGATTACACCAGAATTTCTTCACTAAATTGATGCTGGTGCAACATATTTTCCATATTTAAAAATTAAAAATTAAATTAAAACAAAACTTTAGCAAATGTCTTCTTTTTTTAAGCAAAGCTTTAACTCAAGGTTAACAGAATTAAAGGGGTAGCACAACCGGAGGAGGGCACTCTCGAATCGAGGCTGGGGTGGTAAGCACACCGATTGAATCTCTGAGCTCTGAGCTGGCACACATTACCGAACGAACCGAAGGGCCATTTAGCCTAAAAGAAACCATCTGCCGCCAATGCCTTTGGCCGAGTGCCGCCACTGAAGGCCACAGCCTTAGCGCTAAATTAAACAAAATTAAAAATTAGCGTTTTAGCGACCTTTTTTAGCAGCGAAGAATTTTAAAACGAACGCAAGGGAAACTGGATGCAATAATGGCGAATCTCCTGGACAAGTGTTAGGCAGCTTTGAGGCATATTCTACGGTTAATTTGATTATGGATCACTAAAAAAAGAGACTGTTATAACTGGTAATCACTTTTGGCTTAAATATGTAACATTTTACTTTATTTCAATGAGATTTTGAGACACTTAATAGAAATGAGAACCAACATTACTGGATGATGATGAAGGAATTAGTGTTAGGCTTTTAAAGTTTGATTTTGCGCTGCATTTTTGTTTTTATCAAGATTATTTTTCACCTTTTCCTTTGGGACTTACTAGTTTTTCTTTATAAACTTGTACATTATTTAGAAGTTATAACAGTCACTTTATATTTTTAATAATAAGTAGTAAGTCATGCTTGAACTTTTAAAGACACTTACGTGGGCGCCATGTCGTTGTAGCGCATGCTGCTGCTGCCTGGAGCGCCATCGCCGGCTCCGCCACCACCGCGATCGCCGCGATCACCGCCAGAGCGATTGCCCCGCGAGGCACTGGGCGAGGCGTCCTCATAGTAGTCCTGCTGCTCCCGATGCCGTCGCTCGTAGGCCTTGCGCCGCTTCTTGGGTACACTGAGGGAGCAAGGGAAAGGGTAACATGTAAATAGGACTGCTGCTAGCCAGGCGGCACACAAAATGACTGTGAATGATTCGCTTACTTCGCCAATGGAACATGCTCGCGCTCGCGCTCACTATAAGCGTCGTACAGATAGTCGCTGCTGCGTGGTGCGGATGAGGTTGTTTTGGTTAGCAGTGAAATGAGAAGAACGAATAAAGGTTTTATATCTTGTTGATTCCACTTTCCTCTCGTGATTTTAGCGATTTAAAACGGTTACAATATTTATGATCGTTTAATGCATGCGTAAAATTTAAAAAATATATAACACAAAAAATGATACAATGAAATTCTGGCAGCAGCGGTTTTTGTTCAGATTAGTCCAGCTTGGTCTTGCTAGTAGCTGCCCCCGGCAGCGAGGTGATATCTGAGGCGAGTTCAGGATAGTCATCGTCTTCGGCTTCGGCTTGGACTACGTCCTCGCTCTCGGCCACCACTTCGTCACTGAACTGAATTGTTATGCCGCCGCCGCCACCGCGGCTATCCAGTGAGTCAGCCAGGCATACGGGACAGCTTAGGGTTTAGGGTTTGGGGTTTAGGGTTAAGGGCGGTGCTTAAAGCGTATGGGAAATGGACTTGGGGGATGATAAAGAGAAGCACTTACCTGGTTTCGACAACGCCGCTAGCTGACACGGTAGCCAGATACGGATAGATTTTCTTGTACAGGCACATCAGGCGATGGGCCACATAGAGGATGGGCAGGAAGAGCAAAGAGCAGAGCAGAATGCCCACCCAGAAGCCATTCTAAAGGGGAACACATTGATCAATTAATAACTTGACTTGATAACAATTAAATCTCTTCAGAAAACTCACAATTGGATCCACCAAACGGTGGCAGATCAGGTCAACGCTGCGATCGTATACATAACTCAGCGGGGCACAGTGACCCACATTCTCGTTGGCCTCCCGCGTGACCATTTCTATGTAGCTATCGATATGGTTCTGGATGGTCCTCATCAGATTGTTGCCCAGCATATTGATGTAGTCCTTGCCGCGCTTCTGTATGAATTCCTCGGATTCGAGCACCGTCGAATTGAGATTCTTGACGGATGTGGCAAAGTCCTGATCGCTGTTGTACAATATCAAGTCGTCGATCTTCTTCCAAGTGGCCACCATCTTTTCCACAAGATTGTTCAGCTTCGGCACAAAGTTACTGTGCAATTTCCTGGCGTTCAGGCCCTCGTTATAGAAGGAAACCTTGGCCCAGCCATAGGCTGGATACTCGAGATCGTTGGACAGGGTCGTCAGCTGGTCGGACAGGGCGTTGAGGTTCATGGGGGTGAGCTTGTTGCACAGTTTCTTCGCATAATTGAAGCCGCCGTACGGCCCCAGTTTGTTCTCCGTCAATTTTTTCAACTTATCACGATCCGCGTCTTCGATCAGTTTCGTTTTGGACAGATCATCGTTAAAGATGCGAGTCGTTTCGGGTTCCCCGGAGATCACCTTGACGCGCTTCAGGTCGCCAATATCGTAGATTTTATGGTCTCGCATCATCTGGAAAACTGTCTGGTTGGCGCTGCAAGATTTCAAAGCAGTCGACACTCTCATCGGCGGCGTGTCGTCATCGACACGCCTTTCCGGCAAATAGCGATTCACATCAATGGCCGCGTCTAACTGCCGGAAAATGGCGTTGTTATCGCGATCCCGCAACGGGGCACAGGCGCCCTGATAGGTCACCAAGCCGATAACAAAGTAGAACAGTCCCACGAGGCAAATGAACGAAAAAACGCAGAATATCAGTATGATGGCTCTGGTGGGAAAAAGAGAAAAGAAACTTGTTTAGTTGCAATGCATGTGTGTGGTGCTTCTTTACTAACATAAGCAAGCAGGTGGCACCGGTGGACTTGCTGCAGCACTCGTCGCCGTAACCACTGCGTCGTCGCCCGAAGCAGCCGCAAAGCAAGGCCCAAATCAGTACAAACAGAATCTGTAAATAGAAAAGAAAAGGGTAACCACTTGAAACTTTTGAAGGAATCTCATTCTTACCAGCATGATGAGCAGCACCACAACTATGCTGATCGTGCTGCGATCCGGGCCAAATTTCATGTAAAAATCATCAAATGACCTGGACGAATGCAGGGTCCGGCGGTGTATTTCACTCAGCACGGCCTCCACAACGTTGCGAACGTTGGTGGCCTGCTCCCTGAAGATACCCTTGCCCTTGTTCAGATCACGCACAACGTTCGGCACAACGAGGGACACTTGCTTCTCAATCTTATCCTTGATCTCGTCCATGCGCTTTTGGCCAGTCTTAACCATTGAGACATACTGCTTATCAATGATTTCTTTCATGCCGGCAACAAAGTCCTCGGTTTTGGGTAGCTAAAAAGAACCATTGCATTGTGTAAAGTTAAGTAATAACTACTAAACATGTACTATATATATACCCAGTCAAAGTGCAGGCAAGGCGAGGTATCGATATGCTCGATATTGCTGCTGACGAGGAACTTCTGGCACATCTGCACCTGGCAGAGATTGGCCACGGCAAAGTTGATATCACGCTTCATGCCGCGAACACCTGGAATCGAGGAGTATGTGAGAAGTGGAAACAACGGAAGCCCACGCTTGACTCCTACCATCTCTCAGCTGTGAGCCAAAGAAAATCAGGTCCTTCTGCATCTTCTCAATCTGTTTCATCAGTTCCATGGCCTTCGGCATGTTATTCAGCACCCGTTCCAGCTCGGACAACGAATTGCTCTGGGATGTGTCGGTTAAATCCGAAAATATGTGATTATGGGCATCTGGACGAGGAAAGAAGTATTATTAGATTTGCACCATGAACGTATAACATAAAGCATTTTTACCTGATAGCTGATCGGTAACGTGTGTCTCGAGTTCCTCGTAGTTGTAGACCAACAAATGGTGAACATTATCGGATACATCCTTCAGATAGGTGCAAGTGTCCTCGCTGCCGCGCTTCATAGTCCTGTCGGACTCACCGAAGCCGTCCTCCAGCATTTTGTTGGTAACAAAGGCAATGATGATACCAAAGCTAAGGAATACATAAAGTTATAGCTTTAGCTTCAGGTCCTAATGGATGGCTTAGAGGGCGACACTCACATCAGACCAATCATGAGGAGCAGCAGACATATGCCGCAGCAGAAGCGCCTTTGGGCGTCCTGTTTGCTGGTGCACGGCGGACAGCCCTGGCGACAGCGCTGACAACAACAGAAGCAGCAATAGCAAACGCTAAGGACAGGGATTATTCAGATTAACATCACAGATTGCAGTGGGTCAAATGGTGCTAATACTTACGCAATAAACGGTACAACAATGATCAGTACCATGAGTATAAGAATCCAAATGAAAACCAACCAATAATGGGCCAACAGATC
>VNJS01000229.1:0-68014 GCA_008042575.1 Drosophila watanabei
CAATTGTTCAAAATGAAATTATTCTTATAAATTAAAGGGTATATTTTGACTCAGAACACGAACACTTTCATGCAACCTACGATGCTTGAGAATACGTGTGCACACAAACAGTCGGCGGCTGTCGCTGTGTGCGGTCAAGAGAGCGGCTAACTCTAAAACGTTCGCTTCTGGCTTCTGAACAAAATTTACGAGAGCCTGAAGCCAGTTCAAAACTTTGAACGAAAAAATCCTGTGCAGAAAAGGTATATTAAAGCCCATATTCAATCACCCGAATACCTTGAACTTGTTTTCCATATTGCTGTCATACTAAAATCTTTGGCGAAACTGTTTTACTGTCTTCATATTTAACTTTAGTCGCGACTTTTACTGGGCTATAATAATGCATAAAAATGGGGCAGAAGGACGTTCGGAAAAATGCCTGGTAAACTTAAGGTACCTCATTAGGGTTTCTTTGTCTTCAAATTTAAAGTGGAAAGAAAAGGTTTCATTTAAGCTTAATTTCATCTCTGGTATGTACATGGCCTGCGCTAAATTAGGCTTTAAAAAATGCCGAAACAAGCAATTTTTAATGCTTTGGCCACGGTTTCCTTAAAGTTGGTACGTAACGGAAACGTTTTGTTTTTGAATAAGCAATGTGCATTCCAATTTCTGTTAGAATCTGTTGCGTTTAGTTTCCGTGGGGTAATTTTTTGTCGACCTCTTTTACTAATTATTTAGTTGTAATCGTTATACAAACTTTGGCGTGCCGAAGTTAGCTTGCTTTCTGCTATATTCTGCTATAAGATCAGGGTTTCATAATAATACGACTGTATAACTCAAAATATCGGCATCTGGAAACAGCTGATCTCATACAAATTTGCTTTTTATTCGATATTTTCAGGCTAAATGATTAAAACCCCAGTGTGCCTGAACAGCTTTTATAAAACAATGTTTTGAGCTTCTTTTGGTTGAAAATTAGCCGGTGACATTTTTGGGACGTTTCCTTTCCGGCTACACACATCGCCGATAATTTTATGAATTTGGTCATTCAGTCGTATTGAAAAAATCCCCTGAATATTTAGTTATTTTAAATTACTGAGCTTTTAATTCAACAAATCTAAATGTTAATTTATATAAACTTCGATAGCAGCTATTACACAGGCCTACAAATGTAGCGGTAATGTGAGTTTTTAGAAAGCTGGGGATAATTTCTAATGTAGTTTGGGGCGTAGAATCCGAATTCGTCATCAGAATTTGCTCATCGTCGACCCGTTTAGATTTTTCCTGTCATTTTTAGTCTAAATACAATTATTTAATGGTTTTAGAATAAGGTCGATAATATGATATCACGACAGCACTCCCAAATGTCCCCAGACTGGTTGTCTCAAATAGATTTTAAATTTAAATAAAGTTTTACACAGTTTATAATTGTATATTTTTGTTTAAATATGTTACACGCACGTATACACACATATAAAATTTCATTATTGTGGTTTACTTAAAGAATATGGTAAATAAATACTGGCGCAATTCTGACTGTTGTTTCCAGAGTTAGTCAGGCCCTTGGTAAAAATATATGTACATTATGTAGTGCTTTACACACCTAGATTATTTTCTGCATATACCCTTTCAAAATATATATGTACACATAGCGATCATAAACTTCTAAGAGTTAGTCTTGAATAACGAAAATTAAACTTCATATTAGTGACTATGCCCCGTTTTTTTTTTAATATTTTGAATTAAAAAAAATTTCTGGTTTTAAATATAAACTTCTTAAAAAAAGTAACATATGTGATGACAAATTTTGGTTGTATATATATTTATTTTATACAATATACAAGGGTCTTACAAGAGTAATGCGTGTCTTGCGTGACTTTTTAAAAAGCCAAAAGGTTTTTAATTAACCATCATTTTATAGAAAATTTGGTGGGCTTTTTTATTTAGTGGATATTGAATTTAATTGCGCATCCTTACATTTATTGGTTTTATTTGCATTTCTATTTACCATCAATTAATGGAATTTTTGTTATATTTCTTATTATTGAGAAAAGAATATTCGATTAGGTTTTGTGGTCACAATTTTTTTAACTCATATTAATTGATATATTAATATTACCAATTAAATATTGTATAAATGTTATTCATTTTTTTTAATATTATTTGGTTAGTTATATATCCTGCTAATCATACAAGTTTGTGTAAGCGCCTTGTTTTATTAAAAGCAAACCATCATAGCGTTTCAGCAGTCCAATAAATATGTACACTGTATACACCATTGGGATTATTTTTCATACAATTATTTAATTGCAATGGTTCATAAATACATATACACACATACGAAGATACATTGAAACATTTAGTATAAAATATTACTAGCTTTATATTATTAGCATTAAATTGAAAATAATAAATGTTGGATCAAAAAATTATAGCTTATCAACTTTTCACGGAAAAAAAAAAATGTTCTGAAATGCAATTTTATATGAACCAAATATTAAATAATTCTTAATTTCGATCATTACCTTCAGAATGTTGTATGCAAATATTAAAAAGCGAAAATATTATTTATAAATTTTGATATGTTCAAAGCCATTTTATAGTTTTTTTTTTTCACAAGTCCATTCTTCATCAGACGGAAATTATTTTAATGAGACAGTACGTGCAGTTGCAGTTTAGTTTCTCCTAGTTAGTTATTTTCTAAAAAAGGATTTAAAATTAAATAATAATAATAATAAAGTATGAAAATATCTTGCATGAGCAATTGAGTATTATAAATTAATTAAAATAACTATTTGACCATGATATTTTAAAAACCTTATGATAAAATCCACGTTGTTTAATATTCTTCTGACGGTTACCTTTATAAAGAATTTATCAAACTCGAGTACGATTTGAATAAAAATAATTATAAATATGCATTGGTTGTAAAAATAAATTACACAATATTTATGGTAATCTTATTAGAGGCTTTTTATTCCGCGAAAGTTAAAAGAATCACAGAACTTTTTTTTTTTCTTTTTGGGCTATATATAAATATTTAGTGTTTTTAGGAATGTGACTTAGTACCAATTATGAACTGCACATAAGGATAAGCTATACATACATAGATACATATATAATTATTATTGAACATAGGTACGAAGCTATTCATATACTTTTCTTTGTGGTTATATTTTATATAAATTGAAGTCAGTCGTTTTTTAAGTTGGATTACTTTTTATCTTGACAAATTTGATCTCACATTTTTTCTTAATATACATATACGTACAATATCATTATTATATTTTTAAGTATGTATTAAATGAGCAAATATACGACACATTTACATCCTATTCATTTTTTGTTTGTTTGTGAAACACAGACAGTTACATATATTTATATGTAAAAATTGCGGTGCTTTTGAAAACGTTCTCTTTATACAAGTTCATATCGGAAATTTCGAGCTTTTAATTGATTCGCAATGTTTTTATTATAGCCAAGTACATATTGATATGCGTGAAACCGAACTTAAAATAGTTTCTAAAAATAAATTTAGAAATCACTTCAAAGAATCTATTAACAAATTATGATAGTTGAAGAAATATAAGAGTTACAAGAGCTTGACATATTCGGAAATAAAAATCCCTACAACAGAAATAAAATTATATGTAAAAAGAGCCTTTTTGGTTAGAAATTCTTAAGACATATAGGGTGACCTTAACAAAGATAAAGTAAAAAAAAACTAAATTTTACATTCGTTACATTTTTCGAAAGCTTTATAATCGGATAGAAAATAAATTTTAGACATTATTTACTTGAACTATAAAAACATCTATTTAAATTTGTGCAAAACATATGAACTAAAAACAGTTCACGCACATTTTTCAAAATATAAATTTTGCAAACGCAAGCTTTAAGCAATATTGTGTGATTGGTTTATTGAAAACTACTTTGAAACATGATAATTTTATGAACTAGATTAGATGCTTAATACAAAAGCTCACATTATATTTATGTTTTGCTTATTTTATTTGTTAGTCCTTTTTTGTTTTTGTTTTAGTGCAAAACATATTGTTTATTCCGCTGACATTATGTTGTGAACTTGCTCTAATTTAAATGCCAAGCGCTGCTTTTGCGAAAATTCATCTTCTTCGAGTGTCACTGTCAGCTGTTCGTTGTACTTAACAGCGTATGTGTAGAGCTCATGCAGAGCACAATTTGTATTAAATTCTGTGGTGTGCAGCTGAAATATTATAAAAGGGGGCATTTAAAATTGATTTTATTTTTAATTTTCGGATACAGTCGAGTCCCAATAATTCGAAATAGCAAGGGGATCACTTTTTTTCATAGCTCGCAAATAACGGTTGACCGATTCGTGCGATCGCAAAACAACGGTTTTTTTTTTAAGAATTTAAGCGAAGACTCTAGGACCAACCGATTGAATTGCTTTTATAAAAATTGAGCTCACGATCAGCTGACAAGCTGTTTTTTTCATTCTCTTTTGCTTTGCCCATTCACGGTTCGTTTGCTCTTGAACGAAGAGTCAAAAGGTTTTTTACGCATGTATGTGTGTATGTGAAGTTTCCTTCGCAAACACACATGTGTATGTGAAGTTTTATGAATTCTTCGCGTCAGTTTGCTGTATGAATTTGCATTTTATATTAACATTTAAATTAAACTTAATTCTGAATAATGGATTAACAGATAATTTCATTATTTGTTTCATTCAGGCTCAAAATTTCAAGAAGACCTAACGTCAAAAAAAAAAAATTACCTAAAAAAAATATCATTTGCGGAGACCTTTTCAGTGAATCGGTCTTTTGAATTGTCGCTCTGAGCGAGCATTACCTCGTATCGATCATCGATAAGAGAGCTTGAAAAGAGCGCGCCTTTGCCACAGCTGAACGTAAAGCAATAAACAGAAAACCGAAAAAAAGAGAAACGACGTCGGCTGTTTAGAGCGAGAGCGAGGATGCATACTTTTTTCTGTTTTTAGCGCGAGTAGAGCGTAAGGAAAAAAACGGTCAACACTTATTTGCAAGCTATGCTTTTTTTTACGAATTAGACGGGAATCCGATTTATCGAGATTTCTATTTAACGGGGCTCAATAATGAAAAAGTCGAATAAACGGGGTTTTTACATTTCACATCATGTTTACACATGTATTTAACTTTATTAAAATTAAGCAAACATTATAAGTATGTACATTCATTTGTACGTTTTTCAAATTAAAGGAAAATTAAACAATAACATATAATTATAATAAAAAAAAAAAAATTATACAATTAAATTAACGTCTTATGCGTACGTTTTCGTGACATTTTCACAGAACAATGTTACTCTCCGAAAAAAATAAGCAAACTAAACGAAAACAGCGAGAGAAACACAAAAGGCGGCAAAACTGTCTGCAAAATCTAACGGTGCTTAAACTACAACAAATTTCGCATCGCATTACGATTTATAAGAGGTTACGAAACAAAATTACGATTTATAAGAGGTTCAATATTCTTTGCGTTGCGCCAAATACTACGAATTAACGAGGGGACCAAAATGTATGGAATTTTTACGAACTAATGAGTTTTTTTCAAGGGGACAGAACTTTTTACGAAATATCGCGATTTTCGATTTATCGGGGTACGAATTATCGGGATTCGACTGTAAATTTAGCAGCAAACAGCAAAACATATGGCGAGACCTACTAAATCCTCTATAACAACTAAACAAAAAAGATTATTCTCACCCTTGATTCTTCAGCAAGCATCGCGTTCATGTCCTGATCTGATATTGGCGACATATCTCTAATGTCGCGATAGTAACGATCAACCCATTTTCGATACTCGGGTATATCTTTAGCATATAAAAGCTTCGAGCTGGGCGAGTCTTTACCTGTAAATAAAATAAAATAATTTTAATTACATTATTTAATTATTTGTTCATTTCTTACCCAAACGATGATCAGAAGTTGAACAAGAGTCCATAAAAGTTTGAGCAACAACTGAAAGGCAGGAGTCAACGATATTCGATTTATGTATGTCGAAGACAAAATTTGGATTCTTTATTAAGTTTACCCAAAATCTAAGAAATAAAAAAAGAGACAAAGTTATTATATTAAGAAACAGATTCTTATTATTTATACTTACCTTAATGGCAAACTATTACTTTTCCAGGTATGAACGACTTCAGGATCTGTGATGCCATGTAACTGGGCTTGATCATCAAGAAAGTCAAACATGTACTTTATGGCCAATGGCAAAGCCGAGCCACGATGCGCGGTGCTGAATATAGTCTCAAAGAGATCATCCACGAATTTCTGCAGTGTGCCCTTGGTTGCCAATAGTCGGGTAAGGTATATTTCCGACACCAATTTATTGACACGTTCTCCTTCTTTCTGCATATCACTATCGTGGTGCTTAACCAAATGCCAGTATCTCATACCGTTATCATGCATATCATTGTTTAAAGGGCTGCCGGCGCGGCTAAAGGTCGGAGAGGAGGAGGTGTATTTCGATATATTAAGTGTCTCATACCTATAGACATTTTTAAAATATTTTTATTATTAATATCAATTGGATATCGATAAATACGTGTATCTTACTTGTGAGATTTTTCATTTTTATCCGATAAAATACTAAAGTTGTAAATGGAACTTTGCTTTGGCACTAAGCTCAGGCCAGCGCCGTCAGGAACATTATAATGTTGCAAAGTGTTGAGCTTCTTCCATTCATTCTCCGTTTTTGAGGTGACATCTTCGTCGTATAAAATAACACGGCCTGTTGCACCCGTACGCCATTCTATAGAAAAAAATAACAAAATAAAAATTAAGCTTAATTTACTACCAAATAAACAATATATATATAGTGCTAAATATAAGAAAGGAATGTAGATGTATTACTTACCCAAATCTAAATCATCTTTTCTCGGTCTTTGGCTAGATGGTATATTTTTATATATTGTTTCCAAACATTTCTCTTTCACCTGTCCTATTGTATCGCAGTCCAAGACCTTAACAGATATGTTTTCAGTATGAGGTGGCAACATGTCCAAATTATTGCAAAATATTGGCTGTTGAATGATGCTAGCATAGACGTTCATTGCTCGGAAATCGATGCTTTGCCTTATTAGTTTCTCCTCACTAAGAGAGTATCTGGCTTCATGGGTGCAGGCGTCAACGGGGCCCTTGTCAACTTGTCCCTTGACAGCACGAAATAGCATGTAAAGAGGCTCTCCTGCGCACTCTTTTAAGAACTTATAAAGAAGAAAAGTAAACCAAGCACTTAACATTTTCTCAGCTACACTTTCCGTTCGGCGCAGCAATAGTTTTGGGTGACTTTTTCCCTCGATGCACTTTTCAATTAAATCTCCGAGCAAGGTTTTAAGGATATCCGTGCAATATTCCAGTTTTGATTGTAATGTGACCATAATTAGGGAAGCTACATTAACGCGTTCGCGCATTGAAAAGTAGCGATTTGATTCTAGGGTTCGAATAAAGAGCAAGAGAAATGTTTTATTCATAATCAATTGCCCGAAAATACGCAAGCCCTTTTCTTTGCGCAGAAGCTCTGGCCGTTCCCATTGCAAGACAATGTGATCTTCATGATTCGGAAACAGTATTTTCATGGCATACGAACGGTAATCTAGGAAGGGAATACCGCCGGAAGTTAAATCTCCTGTTAGGTCAGTCATTTCCGTTTGAAGTTCAGCAAAGGCTTCTTTACACTCTGCAGCCACTCTTAACTCCAGTATATCCATTTGTTCCTGCATATTCCGCAGAACCCGGTTCGATTCAGAGCTCTTCTTTTTATATGCCACAAGTGTGGCAACAAAAAAGAGCAATATTATCACAATTGTGGCAATTACAGCGAATACAACATTGTCTCCCCAATCCAAAATGATGTTTGAAGACTCGTAACTTAGTATTCCAAGGCGATATTCTAGAGAACTTCCGATGCGAACGATGACCTCGGGTCCATTAACACTTTTTGTAGCTGTGGCTTCTGGAGGCGGTCTGCACGTAAGTTGTTGCCTAGAAAGCGACGTTATGTTGCAAAAGCCATTTCCAATTTTCACTTCTACGTCGCTCTCTTTGCATGCACGATCCAAATTTCTCCCATTTATAGTAAGGTATTCGCTCTTAAAGTACTTAACTCTCTCTTCAAAGACGAAATATTCGGGATTTGGATAGAGTTCGAAGTGATTGTTATGCATTTTCGATAGATTTTGAACGCGCAGAACATCGTCCATTAGAAAACCATATTCTAAAAGCAGTGGCTTTTCCGCATCTATAATCACTCTATTGTCCACATCAATTATTGGCGATGCACACTCCATTTCAGTATCCGATTGAACGCGACACTGATTGGCGTACATAACATCGTTGTAAACAACAAAAATATTTGGCGTCTGAATGCTTGTAAATTGTGTGCCAATCACAGAAATTCGGATTCCTCCAGCCGGAATACCCTTAGGCACTTTAATCTGACCACTGGGACCCGAGCTCACATGCTCTACAGTGGGATCAAGGACATATTTAAAGTTGTAGTCATTAAATTCCCTTGGTCCGTTATCAAACGACATCTTCAATCTTCCCTCAATTATGCCAGGAGAAGGTGATGTACGGCATACGGCTTGGGATGAATCGGTGCTTAGAATTTTGCAAGGCAAATGGTCATTAATCGAGGCTTGTATACGAGATCCTGCATTTAAGTGCTTGCCGGTAATATGTATCTCTGTACCACCGGAAGTTGGTCCGAATTTCGGATAAAAATCCAGAATTTTGGGATCAACAAATTCGTAATCATCATTCGATTCGCCACGATAGTCTCCAATTTGTACAACAATTCGACCATTTCGATACATTTGCTCACCAGGACTATCCACTGTACATACAATTTGTTTAGTGTCAATATAAAATTGAGGAAATGGCATACAATTAATGCCTGCAATACGAACTCCGGAGTATATGTCGTTATAGTTCTTTCCTAAATTAATGCCACGTATCGTTATGTTGGTGCCGCCTTCCCAGGGTCCAGTTTTGGGCACAAATGAGTGTATCTCCGGATTAGGACAGATTTCACTACGATTCAACCAATCTGTTTTTCCCTCCTTGTTCTTATTGTTACATTGCTCTTCGACCTCACAGGTGTTTGTCGAGGAGCACCATCCGCAATTGTACTTCTCCGACAATGCCAAGCAAATCCCACAGCTATCTGCCATTTCGCGACAACGATAAATAACAACTGAAATTATGGAAATATTCGATTATTTTAACCAAAAACCAGAATATACTTTTCCAAATGTTTTTATTACGCTGAACTTGAATTTGGCCTCAAAACTTAAAATTAAAAATTCTGTTGTTGGGTAAATTTGTAGTGGCTGTATCTTCAGTGTTTTTTTATTTTAAACTTTCGGAACTGCTTCTTAAGTTACTGATCTCTTCAAAAATTAGATATCGGCTTTTGATTATCGATATTTTTCATATGGGCAATTCTCTGATACGATTTCGACATTTGTACGCGGTCAAACTAAAAAAAATTTTTAATTTATAGCTCTTTGTAAGCTCTATAATTGGTGCTAAGATCGATTTTGGACAATTGTTCGTTTTCAAGATAATTACCAAAATGTAAGGAATTCGCACGCGACAAAAACAGAAGTCTTTTTTTAACCTGATTAATTAATTTTAATGTGTTATGCATAATGTTGTCTTAATCATATACTTCAGAGACGGGCACGAGACCCAACGGTTTGGGTAGCAGCTCGGCCAGAAAAAAAAAAAACAAGTCGCGCGGTTCCCTTTAAAATTGTTCTTGTTTTTGGTACGATGTGCGAGTTCGGTCGCTTGGGTTGTGTTGTTGCAAACTCAAGACCGCGGCGTTGTGCTTGCTACCTGCGCCAAAAGTCAGTTTCGTTGTTTTTGTAAAACTTCACGGTTCGCTGATCGCGAGCACCGAACATCTGGCTGGTGCCTCCGAAAACAGATAACGGTTTGAGCAGTGTGAGCAAATTGAGCCACGGCGTGCCCACCTCTGATATACTTAGTTTGACCTTAAAATATTAAGGAATTTTATGCCCTTGCAGGGTATAATAACTTCAGTCAGAAGTTTGCAACACATTGAAGGAGTCATATCCGACCCTATAAAGTATATATTTACCTTCGGAGAAGTATAAAGCAAAGCGTTCTGATCATGATGCAAGATTTCTTCCTTCCATCATGATCAGCAAAAAAGTAGCGTAAAAATTTTTGCGATACTGATAGATTTTATCGATGGTTGTGGTTCGATAATAATAATAAAAGGAACAAGAACGTAAACAAAGGAAATATAAAATATTAGTCATGAAATCAGTGTCATGTTTATTTATAAATTATTATTGATTAATTATGAATTATTTTTCTAATTATTATTTGGGTTTTTCATAGCCATGAATGCAGTTTGCCAAAAAATTTAAAGACCGGTTTTTTAAGAAAAGGAGGCTCCAAATGATGTGAATATATTATTTTATGAGGTGTCTAGCTAAAAACTATTGTTGGGACAAGTAAATGAATATTTTTGAATGTCCCGAGTTGTTCATTTCAATATTCTTAGATGAACGAAATCAAATGATTGTTGCCGGGAAGCCGGATGATTACAATAGTTTCCCAGCCGTTAAGCAGAACACACTTGATTACTGATCCATTCCTGATCAGTGATCATGTTCTTCTGCTGAACACAGCCAATGTAAACATTAATTTCTTATTTGAGTTTTTGTAAACTTACCATGTATGTTATGTGGATTATCCAGGGGTTTTGATCCGCCCCATATAACAGCAAATGTAGCAGTCAAGTTAGGCGATCGGGAAGTATATTGAAACTCCATGCTGTCACAGTAAATGGTGTCGCCCAGCAATTGGGCATTCAAGCTCGTTACGCGTCCTTCAATATTAAACTGGCAAACAAATCGAGTCTGAACGATAAACTGTCCAATTATGTGGACTTTAACCTTTATCGATTTACTTGTACCGCCAGCTACCAGAACCTCACTGCCATCCCCCGTGGCATTAATAGTGGGGCAAAATCCAGGACCTGATCGGTAACTTGGCCCGATACGGCTGACTCCTGTGACCAAAATATCATTGCGGCAATTCTCTGCGGTGTCATGAGTGCACCGATGAGCTTCAACACACCAATCACAGGGAAATTCTGAGGAAACACACCTTGTGCACGACGAGTGAGTGCTGCAATCGAAGAATGTGAAATCCGTGGATACCAAGTCCGGGCCGTTCCTAGTTCGCACCGATAGTTTTGCCGTGAAATGATGTTTGCCCTGCTCGATCTGAGGCAGCATATCAGTTCTCGGTGTCGTGCAATTAACGCCATTCCTTTTTTTCGTGGCATTTGTGAACAAGGCCTTATCATCGGTTGTGAATGCACAAATTAAATTCTCCTTTAATTGCGGTAAATGATCAATTATTAACTCCAATGTGCGAGCTGTGGTTCTCTGCAATTGATGGGGCACAACGCTCGTAATAGTTGTACATTTGCCTGTTTTATAGCTGACCCAATATAAAGGATCGTTGGCATCGTCCTGGCAATTGGAGCGGGGACTACACTTGTTCTCCAACGAACACCATCCACAATAGGGATCTCGAGCTCCCAAACAATCGCCGCACGTTTTGTAGTCGAAACAATCGAAAACCTTAACCTTCGACACCATTGTTTCGGACATCACGTACATGTAGAGATTTTGGTTATCGAACTGCATATCCTGGTTGATGGCAGAGCCTTGATGCACAGCAAAATTGGCATATTCATTCGCAACGGAAGATGACTCAACTACCACTTTCTTGAGGTACCCCAAGGCTGTGCCCACAAAGACCACAGTGTAGCCACTGGTGCTTGTGGCTGCAACTGAGGTTAGTCTTGTGTTAAACATGGCTACCGGCACGGAAGTTATCGGATTTTCGCCGCCCAGAGGAGAGTTTACATCAAGTCCGCAAAAATCCTCGCCAATTGTTTGAAGTTTTGTTAAAACGCATGGCATACTTGGTGATATAAAATCCAGTCCCCTCATTCCACTACCATTGAAACAGGATTTAATGTTTTGCATAAATTTTCGACGTATGGATTTCAGTGAATAAATACACAAAGCTGAATTATTCGTGGGTGTATTGCCATCACCCTTAGAGAACACTGCAAACAAAACATCATCTTGGATAGAAATTCCCAAACTTTGAGCTAAATCCGCGCTGGGCTTGCCCAGGAAACCAGCTTGAACAAGATTAAATTTTGTGCCACCTTGCGCCTCGCTAATACATTCCACTGGAATCTCAGTGTACGAGTAATAATTTGAATCTTCCTGACATATTCGTACTAATTTCGTTATATATTCCTTGGGTGAAGAGTGATGACTATGCTTTAGCTGTGTGGTGAGAAAGTAGGAGAATCTTTCCGAACTAAAGCCATAAACATAGTTTACAAAATATGTTTCTCTAGCATAAGAGTTTATAAATGTTCGAGTCCCAGTAGTAACCGCAGAAGAAGCTATTTGGAACATCTTTGTTTTCTCCAAAGATCGTGATGCTACCGCTGGAATTTCACTACGATATGGAGAATTATTCGTATAGGTAACTCCAACATACATTACATTCGTCACGGGATGCTGCGGCGGTCCCGGGGCTATAAAAGCCACAGTCGAGGAATTGGCATCATTAGCCACCACTGCATCGGGCACTTCATGCTCCACAATGCTTACATTTTGCAGGTTACGAACAGTGCAGGTACCTTGGAATAAAGAACCACAGGCAATGAGTCGCGATGTCGCCCGATCAATCAGCAAAACCTTATTATAATTATCCGTTGGGCTGCGCACGGCATTTAGGGGACAGTCAAGGATGCTGCACTCCACGGAATCATTTTGTGGCCCTGTCTTTACTGTCTCCGAGAGCTCCAGATCTGGTGATAATTGATAAAGCCTGTTTACTCCACCAACAAAGACGCGTCCAGTGATAGTATCAACCAAGAGATGATTTAATTTCGTATCGAATTTGGCCACATTTGTTATGGTTGTAGTACTTAGATTCTTAGCATTTGATATTGTCACATTGTTGGCATCAGTCAAGCTATTATTATTAAATGGTTCATTTTGCATAATCCCCCAAACATTCGCTGCCTCGATTTGAGAAAAGCTCGATCTTGATCCATATTTATCGTACAAAGTTGCTATTAGCAGACAACTAAGAATAAAATTCATCTCCACTAATCGTTCTTTGAGTAAGAACGATTCAATATCCAAACTCCAAGATGTAATTGCAAACTGATGTGCAGATAGTTCGATTATTTACTCGAATAATTGTAATCTGTACGTTCGATGTTATCCGTTTATTTTGATCTAAACCACACGCATTTTATTAGGATTGGCTTGCTTTTTAATTATATCCATTTGAGCATTTTTTATGTTAAAGGAACTTAATCATATCAGCCACATAATTTCTCATCTAAAAAAGGAATAAAAAAAACAAACATAAGTCTGTTAAAAATGATTCTAAAAATATTAGAGAATAACAGAGTAGTGGTAGAGTGGGCAGCACCCTCTAATTGCTGCTATAAAAACAAAAAACCTTCAAATAATGGGAATCAAAATGTAACCGCACTTCTGATAATCTTATGAGCCGGAACAAAGGTTATACCAAATATGCTGTTACATTAATAACTTTTATTTGCAATATGTATATATACATAACATCAAATATAATGCATACATACATTTGCATGCGCTGGTAGAGAACTCTATTCATACATGCATCTACATACATATCTATACACTATATTGTTGGTGGCTACCACGCCCTCTCAACTGACAATAACAATTGCTTTCGGAAGATAATATGATTTTCATTCATATTTTGCATAGTTTGGTTCGTAATTTTTCTACACCTATTTATTTTTTACGGCTACAGACACTTCTGAGACAAATAAAATCACATATCCAAAAATACATGAAATCTTAACATTTAACTTTTTTTTTAGGTCTTACTCTGTTATTCACAATTTAAACTTTAGTACACGGGACCATTTTTTAAATTTTCCAAAAGAAAATAGAAGGAGCAATTTCTTTTTCAATAACTGGGCTCGGTTTTTGTGATTTTGTATGTATATCTTAAATCTTTGACACGACGGAAACTCTCTCATTTATAGTCGCTTGGCAAAAATGCTGGCATTTACGAAATTAATAAAAATATTGATATGTACCTATATTTATTACATTTTTCTATGTCCAATATTATTTTCCTTATTATTTTCGTAATACACACATTGCACACACATTTTTGTATAAAATTTAACAACCAGGGATGAGCGGAATATCATTTTAAGATAAACTAGAGCTGAACAAACACACGCGATAGTATCGATATATTACATTTTGTGTTTTTTTTTACCCATTATCGATTTGATTGTTAAAGTGTCATATACGGAACCGAAGCTAAGATGTTAACAACTGTTCTGTCTATTAAACAACAAAAAAGGGGCATATTATGACAGACTTTGTTGCCTATAAATTAAAATGATTTAAATGACGAGGAGTTAGAGAATCTTGAAAAATTTTTCTCAAACAAAGAGTGTGCATACCCCTCCGGGATATAGTTCGTAGGTAGTGAAATGACTAGTTCCAAAGGAACAACGAGCACCCACCTTACTGACCCTGGGCAATATAAATAGTCGTTTTCGTTTTAATAAAAAATGTCTGATTTTACAGTCAATTGTAACCTTTTTGACAAAAATACCCTTGGAAAGGGTAGTACATAAGTAACCATGGAAGGGGTGATGATACGGGTACCCATGAGTAAAAAATTATGTTGTAAAATGTAATCCTAGTGACTTATGGCCAATCCCAGATTTGCTTTATTTCAGTTTTGTTTAGGTCTGGATGCGGCAACCTGTATCCCCTCTGCGCACCGAGTTCCTAAAACCTCGGCCACTTTTTTGCTAACGTGCTCCCGATCTCTGTACTGCCGTATTAACAACATCCATACCCTGGCCATTGCTCTCCCGCTTTCCACTCCTCGGTATACCAGATCTTCGCTAGCGGCTAGATGAGCTTAGGAGCGGCTACTCTTTCCACCACTCGGTTCTTCCACTCTTGGTCAGGTGCACGCCCCTTACCTAGGGCCTCCGATCTATCCGATCTCCGCGCCGCTAGGCGAACTTCGGGACAGCGCGCCTTCGATCTTCCGCTTTCGCTTTAGCAAAGTAAAGAGGACGGGGCGCGACTCTATGTCTAAGCTTAGCTAAGTTCTGAAATTAATGTCGATACAACACTACAGGCGCTCAATGCCAATTTCACGAATTCGATCCCATTTTTCCTTAACGACAATTATATACTTATAAATTCCTGGTCCTTTGGGCCAGATGAGGTTATCGTCCAGGATTCCTTCTTTACCAGCAGCTTCGGTGGTGCCGCCGTTAAAGATAACTAAACTAAACGTCTCCCGTTTCTGATTGCCGGCCTGGAGTGGTAATCCAAAATTCCTTTTCGGTTATACTGCTGTCAGATTCTTGGCTAAACCCGAGTTTACCGAGACCCCGGCTATTAAAAATATATGCTTCCACATTCGGATTTTCTCCATTCTCTGGGTTCCGGGTTTTCTCGTTCAATGCCATATTAATATTTTTTACTTCGACTTAATTGAAGCTTCACTCATATATAATTATAAAAACACGTATATAATTATATAAATAAAATAAATACAAAGTCCAGTGAATTTGTGGTAAAGAAAGGGCATAAAATATCGGCAGTTTTTTTTTTTGTTTCTTAAACGTTTGGCCAAATAATCCACCGCAGTCCACTTATCGAACTTCTGCTGTGACACCCATATTCATGCGTGTGTGTGAATATGTGAACTATTTTTGATTATTATCCTCCAACAATATAAACTATATTTGGGCTCAAATCCAAGAAGTTAAAAATATTCCTATTTAGAATTCATCTAAACAAATTAAAGAGCGATAAAATAATATATATATCGCCCATCCGCTCTCAGTTTTGGGAGCAGCCGAACAATTCGAAACAAACCTACCTGTTGCTTAAATCTCACCAACTCCAAGCGGCAAAAAAAAGATAAAAGAATACAATAAATATTTGAATAATAATTATTACTAATTAATTATTTAATATTATTTAATTAATAAGTAAAAAAAAAAGCAAACAACGATCACCTTCTGTAATTTTCATATCGCATTTTACTCCGCATAAATATTCATCGACGTTCAGTGTTACCACATCCTGTTGGTTGTCATTTTCTTGTGGCAATTGTGGTATTCGTTTGAATCCCTTCAAATCGGTTAATAAATCTGATCAGTAGCTCAGCCCGATTTCTGGCATAGAAGATAAAAAATCACTTCCGATTCATTAATCCGTTCGGAAAAATCCAAATCAGCAACTCCACGCCTGTCTTTTCTAAAGCCAAAGGCTGCCACTTCCATTCCACGGACACGTATTCTTCCGTAACTTCTGAACCAGGTACTGCATCAAGGTTCACTCGATCGTCCGCTAAAATGGCTTGCACCGCCATAGGCGTTGCCTTCAGGAAGCTAATTTCTACAATGGAACGCGCGCTTAATTTGAGACTAATCACTAATCAGAAACCGCATATCCCCCCTACATGTGCCAAGTCAATCGCGATGCCTTGTAGGGAAAGGTGAAGAAGAGACAGATAAGAGCTGCTCCGACCTTCTAAGGTTCCGCAAGCGTTCATCCTCCCGCTTCTACTGGGTGTTGTCTACCACCAGTAGACACCGAAGTTTTCATAGGCGACTACGTCTCATGGCGATGAGTGTGAATGATCGAACAGATTTAATCAGGAGAAAGCAACTCTGCTTAAACTGTTTTCCACGGTTCTATCAGCAGCGATGCCCACAAGTGCTTTACGTGCCATAGTGGGCATCATAATCTGCGGCATCATGACAATCCAACTGCCCATGTACCAAGTACCTCCACTCCGTCTAGTCCACCACCCGCGCCTACTTTGAGAAACGCGGCCGTTTCCGCTGCCAACTCCACAGCACCCATTAGACGAGAGTTCTCCACGCGTTTGCCTCTCGCAGTGCGGCCATTTTTGAGGGCAGGCGTCCCAACGGCAATGATTGCCGAGCCTGCAGCGATATCCACCCGCTTTGGAAATGCCAACAGTTCCTTCGGCTCAGTGCCGAGAAGAGACTCCGCGCGGTTCTCATCCACCGTTATTGTTCCAACTGCTAGGCCCACGAACATTACGAGAGAACCTGCCGCAGTGGTGACCGATGCAAGACGTGCAATCAGTACCACCACACGCTCCTGCATATGCAGGAAAGTCCATTCGCCGCATCCGGCGCTTCCGTACTTCTACGTCGCATATTACTGTCCAACACTCTTCCTCAAGAAGACTTTAACTAATTAAGTTTTAATCTTTTCAACTTTAACTTCGTCTTAAACGTATTTTTCTTAAATCTGTATTTAAAAGGGAACAATTTAAATGTTATTAATATGATTAGGATTTTTAAAACCCCAGAATTATAATAAAACGCAGATAATTTAAATTAACAATATAAATCTCTTAACGCTATAGAAGGAGAAATATTTTATGTTTGCCCATAATCACTCAAGAGCATGTCACATATAATTGTCCGCGCGAAAAACATGCTCAAATTCAATTCACAATCGTTTGACCTTGGAATTTTTTTTTTTATTTATTGCATACGCCTGTAGGTATAAAAGGGATTCGTGGTATAAATATTTTTTCACCTCGGAACTTTCAAATGACTAACCGTTTACCGTTGCACATCCGTGGCGGGTTTACGAAATTACGAAGGTTACGTCGGGCGACCCCATGGGGCCAAGCATAGGCCAAAAATGGCCCTTAGTTGCCCGGGCTCTTCTAGTGTGGACCTAGAGATTGCCAATGCGAGTTTCAAAGTCCTTGATAATCGAGGTGTATTTCGCGAAGGCCAGTAGTTCGCCTGGCTTTCTCTTGGAGGCATCTTCCAGTGCTGCCAGAGCCGGAGCGCCTAGGTGTCTTAATCTTGACCTTGTTAGCGCCGGACATTAGCAAATGAGATGCTCCAGGGCTTCGGTTGCCTCAGATTCATCACATTTCCGGCAGTTTGCCGTTTAGGTGATGCCCAGCTTGACGGCATGCGTCGCGGCTAGGCAGTGACCTGTGACAATTCCTACTAACAGTCTGCAATCTTTCCGTGGAAGATGCAGCACGTAGTAACTGAGTCTTTCGTTGCGCTCTCTGCACATGATCTTTGAAATTTTGCAGGTAGTGGAGTTTCTCCTCCATTTTTTTTTGCTTTTTCGTTTGCCTTTCCCTCTAGTTCACTTTGGAGCGTTTTTAGGGAAACCGGAACGTTTTTTATTCTTTCACTCGCCAGTCCGACGCCTTCCTTTGCAAGTTCATTCGCGGTTTCGTTACCATCGATGCCCTGGTGGCTGGAAACGCAGTAGATCCTTACAGACTTAGTCGTGCTCAGGATATCTAGGGCCTCCTTGCTTGCCACTACACTTTTGAAACTGACCGCTGACGATTGCATGGATCTTATCGCCGCTTGACTGTCTACGAACAAATTGACCGCTTCATAAGAACGGTTTATGCTCTGCGCAAGCTTTGCCGCTTTCCCAATGGCGAATACTTCCGCTTGGAATGTGCTGCATTGGCTTCAGGGTCCGTACAGTATATGCCCGCTCCTACTTCTCTTTCCATCTTGGAGTCGTCGGTGTAAATATTGAGATTTTGACCAAGGTCCTGACCTGTTTTCCAGTCGTTAGGTCCCATGAATGTTGTTTTCATATCCGGGCACGATCTTGGTATCATGTAGTCAGCTATACTGCTCATGTCTCGGCCAATTGAATTGTGCCCAAATCCTTGCAGCGACATATTTCTTGATGCAACCAGGCGTTGTGCCGCCTTTCCTGCTGTCAGTTGCGCGTGGATTTCGAAGGGATCGATTCCGATTATTGTTTCGAGTTCTTTTGTAGGGGTTGACCTCAGCGCCCCTGTTATGCAGAGCAGTGCCTGCCGCTGGGTTCTCTCCATAAGCTTGTTATAAGTCTTCTTTTCCATGGCTTGCCACACTCCATACAGCAGTGTCGGACGCACCACCGATATGTAGACCCAGTGCATTAGAGCGGGCGAAAGGCCTCCATGCTTAGCATCTTCTTGGATGCGTATAGCGCTATGGTGACCTTTTTCACCCTCTCCAATACATTGGATCTCCATGTCAGTTTGCTGTCTAGGACAATGCCGAGGTATTTGACCTGTGTTTTCGGGGTCAAGATGGTCGTGTTAATTTTTGGGGGATCCATCGCGGTACCTTGTATCTCTTGGTGAAGAGAATGAGGTCCGTCTTATCCGGGTTGATACTGAGTCCTACCTTGTCCGTCCACTTACATATCTCCCTGAACGTTAATTCCATAATCGAGCTGAGGGTCGATGGAAATACTCCCGTGATAATTATGCTTATGTCATCCGCATAGGCTGTTATCTTTGGTGCTTTCCTTTCGAATCTCTTGATTAGGTCGTCTACCACTAGATTCCATAAAAGGGGCGATAGGACCCCGCCGATTGTACCCGCCTGCAACTCAGAAGATTTTCTATCCACTTGTTGATGGCGGGGTGCGTGTTGGTCGCTTCTAGGCGATTTATTATTGCGTCTGTACTGACGTTGTTGAATGCCCCGGATATGTCCACGAACACTCCGAGAGCGTATTCCTTATTGTGTTGGGCTCTATCAATGGTGGCTACTTATGAATGTAGTGCCGTCTCCACCGATTTGCCCCTTGTGTAGGCGTGCTGATTGGTCGACAATAGTCTCCCGACATCGTTTCTGTTGCATAGGTCCAGCAGTTTTTCTAGCGTCTTAAGTAGAAATGAAGTGAGGCTTATCGGTCTGTAGTTCTTGGGGCTCACATGACTGCACATTCCTGCTTAGGCAGGAAGACAATCAGAGAGGTCCTCCATTGGATACGGATATAGCCAGTGCTTAGGCAAGCTGTGTTTATAGCGTGAAGCCATGGGGTGATCACATCTTTGGCCACCTGTAGCATGGCTGGAAATATTCCATCCAGTCCAGGTGCTTTGATTCCTGTAAAGGAGTCTATAGCCCAGTGGAATCTTCTGCAGGATACTAGATCGTTTGGGAGGTACTCTTCTCAAGTAGCCAGGTCCTGGTGCTTATTGGCATCGGACACTTCAGTGCATCCTGGGAAGTATGCTTGCATTAGTGCTGTTAGGGCCTTTTCGCTGCCCTCAGTCCACTGTCCATTATTGCGTTTCAGCTGACTCTGTATGGTTGGCTGCTTAGATAGCAGCTTCCGGAGTCTAACCGTTTCTGGACAGTCTCTATACTGGAGCAGAAGTTTCTCCACGAGCTTCTCTGAGCCTTGCGAATTTCCTTCTTATAGTCCTTGAGAAGGACTTTGTATTCTCCGTTGATAATTTCATTTTTCGCCAGTTTGGCGATTTTGAAAAATTCTGTGAGTTTTTTGCGTCGGAGTAAAAACTCTCTATTCCACCAGGGCACAGTGGTTGCGCTTGTATGGAGACGCGGCCAAAAATACTTCTAGTAGACATATCGCTATGAAATTAATACCAAAAATCAAGAAAAATATTCTAAGTATATAGGTAAAACATTGGGTATATAGGCCGTCTATATCATATAGCTGCCATAGGAACGGTCGGTTAAAAATCAACATTTAGTTTTTGTTTTTCAAGATATCTAAACCAATCTTACAGAATTTATGTTTTGTACATATATACATATTCTTACCCAATTTGGTTAGAATCAGAGAACTATATCTTATAGCTCCCATACAAAATTTTGCTGCACCTTTTAATAAAAATCTTTTTTTCCACGAGAGTTGCTCAAATCTTAGTCCCAAAAAGTAAAAATAATAACAAATTCATATATAAAGTAATTTATTCGTCTAGCAACAAATGCATTATTTATTTTAACAATTTTGCTTTTTTTGTGCATGCCCTTTTATAACTGGGCACAGAAAACGCCCATATATGAAAGGGTCTGAGCCTAAGAGCAATCTGCTAAACAAATCCTTATTTGTCTCAATTTTTTTACGTATATATCCAATTTGCTTTTCTAGTTTACTTTTGTCAAAAATATAGCCGTTTTTACTATGTTCGCTTTCAGGACTTTCATTTTTTTTTTTGGTTTTCTACTGCGCTTCCCTTTTTGTCACACCATAAATAAAAATCATAAGATCGTGCAAGCACACACTTATAACCTAATCAAATTTAATGCAAAAAAATATTTAAAAAAATAAAAGTTATTAATAAATGAATAATTAGTTTTTGAAAGTAAACCACAAGCATGACACACGAAAACAGAGCAACAGCACAACTAGTGAATAAACGGCAAAATTGGACCCTAAAAAGGTAAAGACGGTGTCAGTATTTTTACGATTTTAAGCGCATCGGCAAATTTCGGCAGCTAATTTTAAAATATATAGTAACCTAAAATAAGACGATCACAAAAACATACAAACCAAGTTCTGGGTTTTCTTGGAACATAACTAAAAGTCTAACTAAACATAAAATATACTTTAAAAAATACACAAAAAAGGGTTATTCGATGAAATTAGTTTCACGAAAAAACTTTTTCAGGAAAGTTAATTATTAATATCTCAATTTAAAGTAAATACCTTCAATTTCATAATTTATGTTAAATTATTCAAATCGGAGCACTGCAGCGTACGTCTGATCACTTTATAGGGCGAATTGAAAGAGAGAAATAAAATGAACACGTGATCACGATTGCAAATCTATTTTTAGAAGTTCCGTTGGGTTTCCAGCGAAAACCGGCTTGCAAATTGGAAGATTGGACATTTTAGAGACAAACTGCGTTAATTTAATTTAAATATTTTCAAATCGGTTTTTTTGATTTTTGGCCTCTGACGGAACCACTGTGCAGGGTGGCTTGGTCCTCTTCCTTGCTTCCGATATCGGGCATGATGCGTGGCCGAGAGCTTTGTCGTGATAGTCTTCTTGAACTTTCCCCAATTGGTATTTCGGGGGTTCCTGAAAACTGCTAGTTTAAGAGAGTGTTCGTACTGTACTTTTGTTTCTGCTTAACGATGGTGAATAGAACACGTTGTAGTTTGAGGACTTCAGTCCGGCGACGGTATTACCAGAGGCAATCCATGGCTCTTGGACTATATCGGCTCCATGGCTATCAGAAGCTCCGCCGAGGCGACCTTGCTTTTATGAAGGTTGAGCTGCAGCACCCTGAGTGTCATGGGTACCGTGCTCACCTCCACTCACGGTTGCCCTTACCATATCAATACACTTGTTTAGATTTAACACAGCAGAGGAACTTTTTTTTCGATCTGGCACTTTTATGTCTCAGACATTTATAACTTTTAGAATTGCAAAAAAAAGGAATTAATAAAAAAAAGCATTCGTGTTTTTTTTTAGTTTAAAATATTTTGTATCGCTATTAGCAAAAAAGAGCCAAATTCAATAAGAATGCGCCAAACAGCCAACGAGAAAAAAAGAGCCAGTTTTGGCTTAAAAGAGCCAAATCAGGCAACAGTGCCTCCACTTGACGGGTTGACTGCTAGCGTCAGGTCACCGCCTTCCTCTTCGTCGGACTCGGCCTGCCTCATTCCCTGGGCGGCATCCACGATGGTTTCCAGACTTAGGTTCTTCTCCACCTCGCCTGTCTTCAGGGTGTGAGCCAGTGTTGCCAGGTATTGAGCTCGCAAATAGGCTAGATTTTGGGTAAAAATAGGCTAGAATAGGCTAAAATTCAGAAAAATATGCTGAAAAATAAGCTATATATTAAAATCCAATAATATCTACCAAATTAAAGTAATTTTCATGTTTTTATTATATTAAACACGTTAACAAACTTTCAATATCGTCGTTCTCCCCGTCATTCAAATATTTGTCGTTTTTTTTAATTTGGCAAGATACTTTTGTGGCAACAAATAGGTATGACAGCATTCATTGTGTCTTCGTAACCCATATCTGTAACATTGTAATATATATAAGTTGACACAATTTAAAAACAAACCTTATGCTCAATATTGCATTCAAGCTTTTTAATGCCATTTTATTGCGCAATTTTGACTTCACTATGTTCATTTGGCTGAACACTCGTTCCACCTCTGCATTGGACCATGGCAGGGAAAACAACTGGATGGCAAATAATGCAAGCGCCTTAAAGGGGTTGTTGTTTCCTGCGTCTCTATACATTGCATCGATTCTTCTGTTTTTTCCCGTATTATCAGGTGAATTTTGTCCAATTGTGATTATAATTCATCGATATCAGTTATTTTAAAATATTCAAAACATTGAACACCAAAAATAAAATTTTTCGTTGGTCACAAATACAGTAAAAAAATATGCTAAATTATTTTTAAAAATAGGCTAGATTTATGGCTATAGGCTATTTACAAATTTTATAGGCTAGATCATCTAAAAATAGGCTAAATCTAGCCTGAAATAGGCTAAACTGGCAACACTGGTGTGAGCATTCTTATCCCCGGGATGGCGCTTTTTTAGGCGCAGGTATACACTACCCATGCCCCACGCCACCTTCCTGTATCTAGGATAAAGGATGTCTTCAGCCTCTTTGTTAATTTAGAGGAGTGCGCTTTGGTCCCCCTCTTTGGGTAACGGGGTCGCGAGATGCAGAACCTTCCAATTCGCGGTCGGAATGGCAGGATTCTAATGCTGCAGCAGCTTCAGCGCCCGGTTCCCTTGGGGAAGAGTACCTTTGCCTTTGGGATGGACGGGATTAGCTCCCTATCCACCAACTTCAGCTTGGCCCCCTTTCACGTTGCCTCCAGTTGGCAGACCGCTTGCGTCAGCCACTTTCTTGTCTGGTCATCCATGCATTTCAGGATTTTGACCCCATTCAGCCACCCGGTACCATCAAAAGTGGGCATGGGAGCTTCTGGATCTTCCTCCATGCGTTCAAGTAATGACTCAACGAGCCGCGCATGCAGCGTCTTCCACCGCGACTCGGACATCTTGCCATTTTCATCGCTTCTGTCAATGAGTGCCACGATCAAATGTCGTTTGGTCACCTCACTAGCTTTGGCGGGTTTCGTGTTGGGCTTCTTCGCTTTCTGGGGAGGGCCTACCTCCTAAGGCCCGCGTCGCCGCTTGCTCCCCGGTGCGTCCATATTGGCGCTCTCGGTTGAACGTTGCCTTTTGTTGGCAAGCATCTCCTCCACCTTATTTGCGAATCCGCCCGTTGAGACCATATGAGGGAGTTTGGCGTAGTGAAGCCTGCCTTCCGCGATCCTTTCCTCGGCCCAGGTAAGCTTTGCCTTCTCCTCTGGGGATAGGGCGGCTTTTTTCTGGAGCCGGCTCTGCGCCTTTGCCTTCATCCCCTGGCTTCCGCCCTTTGGTCCGTCCCTACGCGGGGAGCTGGTGCCTGGAGAAGGCTCCCCTCCTCTTCTATAGAGAGCTGCACGCTCTCCAGGTCCGAGTCTGTATCGACTATGGCGCACAGGTGCCAGGCTTAGCCTTTCTTGCGTCGTTATAGTGGCAGTAGCTTTGATACTGACATGACCTGCTTCTGTTGCTCCCCTCCGTGCCCACCGGTGCTAGCGGTCACGCCTTCCACCGACATTTGGGCTGACATCTCAGCCCCGGTTGATTTTCCTTGGTTCATACCTAGAAGAGCGTTGGGAAAGTGGTCTTTTCCGGGGTGCCTCCCACTTTTATGCCTACCCGCCAGGCACCTCCAACCATGGCTAGTGATTCATTTCCTCCGGCTTTTTTGGGCAGGAGGAATTGAACCGTAGCCTTAGCTAGACACTGCATTATCGCGGACAGAGCAAGCGACAGTGCATTACCCGTTATCCGGGATAATACAGTGCCCATTGCCCAGTCGGCGCCCTCGTGGAGGGTTCAGTTGGAGGATTTTCGCCGGCCGAAATTACAAAGCTAATTAAACTTTTAATTGTAAATTACGTGGTGGCATGCCCGGCAAATCCAGTCAGTTCAAAATATTTGTTGGAAAAATTAACATATCCGTATGATACCAAGCTTCCAGGCAACAACTGTTGTATCCTCAGATTTAAATAGTCTACACTCTGATTTTTTGCCGCTAAAATTGCTGTTTTTGCCAGCCACTCATGATGTAAGTAATGTGGCGTAGAAATGAGTTGGATGTTAAAGCTCTGATCACCTGTTGGCGTTGTTGGTTATGTGTCCTGCGTCTATTGTCTGTGAAACGACTTGATTGACTTTGTTCTAATCGTCTTTACTCCATTGCGATCTCCTCTTGTATCGTCTGTTTGTTAATACGACCATAAAAATTTTCAGATAGTCTTATATATACTCTCACTCGAACAAGCCAAATCGGTTAGCTATATCATATAGCTGTCATACTAACGGTCCGTAAATTTGTAAAAACGGTGTTATGACCACTGTTTTTAACATATCTTGATTAACTCGTTCATACATGGTACCTGAATTTCGGATTAAATTTTATAAGAATCGGACTACTATATCATACAGCTGCCATGAGGACGAATTTTTTAGAAAAAAAAAATTATAACTGTCAGTTTTCAACATAACTTTTTCTACTTTAAGATGCAAGCGATTCACATTTTTTCGGATTTTTTTTTTTTTAATTTCAAAAAAATCGGACGACTATATCATATAGCTGCTATACAAACAATTGCTAAATGTAGAGAAAAATTACATTTTACTTTACATGTAAAAATGTAAAAAAAAATATGTAAAAAAATTAAAAGCTGTTAAAAGTGTATGAATATGAAAGTAATTAATTTTATATTAGATAGGGATAGATTACAATTGATACAATTGGAATTGTTACTTATCACCGACTTTATTAGGACTTTGGAAAATCCTGTGGCAATACAGCAGCATGCGTGTGTAGATATTTCTGCTCTAGTTTACACTCAGGTTGGAAAAAGGACAACAGCTTCTGCACAATTGCGCAATTTGCAAATTTTATAAATACAAATTGTATCGACCCTTTATTTGGTATTGCACGGCTTAGCTCGCTGAGGTCGGGGTTCGTACAGAAATTTATGGTTCGTGCCTCTCTTGTCACCAAATACCAAGTATTCGTGTTTGTTTTGGGAGATCCTGTACAAGAATAGTGTTGACTTCGCGTTTTGCTAGCGGATCGTCGGTTTGGTGATACCCTCTGGTTCGGGTCGATGCAATTGCGAGTTGGCACGTGACCGGTTGCGGGTCCGGAATGCCGAAATGGCTTAAGAGCCCAGTTTAGTTTGTGGGTGGCTTCATTTAGACGTTGCTTTGAGCTCGTCTTAAACGCTTTTTTTTTCCAAAACAAGTTCAATTTACAGGTGGTTTTTGAACTTTTTTTTTTCACATCCTTCCGTTGTGGTGTTGTGATCCTGGCTTCTGTGATAAGTATCTCTTCCAGATCGGCTTATAACAATTGATGTCCGCTTCGATAATGGGCTGGGGATTAGCTCAATGTGGGAGCTCATATACTTCCTGTATTTCATCCAGTTAGTTCTGTGCGACGTAAGCCTGCAGGGATGGTCGGTAATTTCTGGGCATTGAAGAAGTGTTATCAATAATGAAGAGTGGTATGAGGAGAGATCCGGTTGGGCCTTGGCACTTATTTGCGTGAATTTTTTTTGTCACCGAGAAATCAATTAGATCTGGTATCTGCAGGCCAACGTAATCCAATTTATGGCTAAGTAAATTATAAATTATAAACCCCATATAAGCCCCTATAAAACGATCCTGAAGTTAGTTGTAGAAATCTATTCAAGGTATAACCCCTTCTATATAAGTTATATCTGCTTGTGAAGTGAGTTTTAACCAGTAGCATGACATCTATATGATTGACATTCAGAAATTATGATGTTGGCATTCCACATGGTCTTCAGCAGGGCAGCGTGCGGAAATGGATACTGACCGAACTGTGCAGTATGTACTGGTGTGGCAATTTTTCCATTGTACTGGACCGTTACCTATGTGTGGTTCTTCGAATGTCTCAAAAGGAAAAACGCCTTTTAGTACTACTTGTAGTCCTTTGGTGCTTTCTAGTTGGTAGACGTTTAGGTTCTTTTTTGTTCCTTCAGGTATTAAAACACAGCTAGGAAGTGTTCTTCAGATTTGGTTTGGACTTTAGTTTCGTGAATGTTACCTTTAATAAGCGGAACAAAATGAAAATTTTTACCCCCGATTAGCGCAACATAAGGGCTTTGGTTTCTTTGGGTCCCCAGCTCCGGCTCCGCTTGCTTGCTCTCATCATCTGCTAAGAGGAAAAATTTATTGTTGTTGTTGGAACTACCGGTTTGTTCGTTGGTTTGATTAATACGGTTGATATTTGGTTTTCCACCAACCGTGTTTTGCTGACTAAGCTAATGCTTAATCTAAATGACGCGATCCATACCGGTCTGTATGACCGAGACCGCTTGTTGCTTATCGAAACTTACTTTTGTTGCCGCTGCATTTGGCGATGGAGCAGTTGACACCGATTTTGCAATATTGTTCGTTGCTTCAGTTGTTTCTGTTGCTTTGGCTGTGGTTTCATCGCTCCATGATAGAGGACTTGCAATGAGTAAAGCGGGTGATAGAGAGCGCGCCCCCGCTCAGATACTAAAAGCACTTAAAAACAAGGTTTTTTTTGCAACGAATGTTAGTAACATTCCCAACAAAAATAAAAAGCTGCAATTACTCTCCCATGTCAAACTCGAGCCAGATAATAGAGCTTTTAAGAAAAATTAAGTGCACCCGATATATTGCAGTTCTTATTGCATTCAAAGTGGTGGTAAGGACATAATTAACAATCAGCACGTGGGCTACTCAAAATTCTGATCACTGAAAATTCCATCGAAATTGTGCATTTCTTAAAAATTTGCCGAAATCATCATTGAAATTCGTGGAAATGGAATTGAACATCTCAAAAACATCTATTTATTGCATTTTGTTTCTCACAAATTAACTGACAAATAAATTCAAACATTCGAAAGCCATCATTAAAGGTCAATAGGGACAAAAACTACAATTTTTACAATAATTTCAGTCAGAAGTTTTCAACGCAGTGAAGGAGGCATTTTCGACCCTATAAAGGGTCAGCATCAACAGCTATGTCCGATCTAGCCATGCCCGTCTGTCCTTCTGTGCGTCTGTCCGTTTCTACGCAATCTAGTCCCTTAGTTTTGAAGCTACCTTAATAAAACTTTGAAGATAGTCTTCTATATACTATCACTCGTAAATACATCGGAACGAGCCGGATCGGTCAACTATGTCAACTACGGGGTGACAATGTTTGGGCCTCTCCCTTCGCTTCAAATAAATCAGCTATTTCCGACTGTGATGAATTTTTTTTTAATTTATGTATTTTAATGTAATAATAGTTTATATTTTTATTATTTTGAATATTTTAAAGGATTCATTCTATGCAAACAGTCAAATCGTCATTAAAATGAAGGTTTTTCGGAAAATTCGGGGCCTTCTGAAAACTGAGGGCCCGGGGGGAAACCACCCGTATCCCCCCCCCCCTTCTCGGTGGCCATGGCTGGCATAGGGAAAATCGGAAAATGTGGAGAAAAAGTACATTTTACTTTACATGTAAAAATGTAATAAAATTTCAAACTGTAAAAATTGAATGTATATAAGAGTAATTAATTTTATGATAGATAGGGATAGATTACAATTTAGAGATTAAAATGCCGTTTAGTTTTTTTTTCCCGATAGGCCAAATGGCCAACAGTACCTTTTTTTAAGTAGGGGTGTTCAGAACGGTGTAACTCAAGTTCAACTCAATATTTTTCTGCCCAAAATTTGTATTCATATTATTGAAATATATGTTTGTAGGAAATATAGGGTCTAGTTCGTACGCCATGTGTACTCTAGTTTTGTTTCAATGTAGCACAGCGAGTCGCAATGTGTTCTTTTTTGACTGTTCTACTCGGAGGGCTAACTCTTTCTGCCCCTTTGGATACCAATTTTCTCATGCCACAACATCGAACTCTTTCCGCACATTTTCATTTCTCTTTCCATCGTCATGCTCTTCTGACAAGTCACAAACTTCTTGCCCATCAGGCAGACTGCGTAAACTATCATGTGGATACTTGTACATTCGCTTAGTAGTTAATGATTTCAACATGTAACAATCACCGTCAAGCAGTTCTACAATAACAAATGGGCCTTTAAATTTAGGATCTAACTTCGTTTGGTGACGTTCCTCGCTCTTCAATAACACATGTTCGCCAATTTTATACTTTATAACTCGAGCATGCTTCACATCAACTCTGCCCTTATCATACAATGCATTTTTTATCAATATTCTCTTTAGCCTTTTCTCTAGCTTTCTCCAGATCTACTCGCATTTCTTCGTTGATAGTCAACATTCCCATAGGCCTTGCCTCTTTCCTTATCAGCCATTTAGTGGTGCAGTTTATGGCCAACTGAATTACGCCAAATGCCTCTTGCCATGAACGCTCGCTAGTCTCTACTGCCGTCAACATGCCCTTTAGCATACTCATCACACGTTCTACCTGTCCATTCGCTCTGCTAGCACCTGTTGCTATGACATGCAAATCGATTTTATTTGTGGAACAAAACTTGCGAAATTCGCTACTCGTACAACATCTTCCCTGATTCGCTATAATCCTTCAGGGGATATCAAATATCAATATCAATATGGTGGACTTCACTGACTGTATGCAATTTACGGAGTCTAAATTCCAAGTGTGGTACAAATAAACATACTTGGTGAAGGCGTCAATCTGTACGATGACGTACTACTTTTTATCTTTCTTGCCACTCAATTGCATCAAATTTCGGTATGGGATGTAATTCTCTTTGGGTTTTGCCTGACGCTGATTTCGACAACTTACACGTCACGCAATTTTTTACAAACTTTCTGACATATTTCGTCATGTTCTCGAACCATAGACCTTATCTAGTGTCTTCTGCCACCCTAAATACATTAAGGTCTCATGAATAAGGTTAATAACTGACCATCTAGATGCCTTCGGAACAACGGGTAAGCATCGCGTCTTGCCATTTCTTTGAATGATACGGTGCAACAAACTTTTTCTAGTCTCATACGTGTTCGCTAGGTCTTTCTGCATTTCGTCACTATTTAATTCCGTCATGATTCTCGATATATTTTCATCGCGCTGCTGTTCTGATACTAGCCAGTTGTGGGTGATGGATGCCAAGTTAACTCGTACTTCCACAACTTTGTTTGCATTTGTCTGCTCTACTACAGTAACGGGATTTCTTGCAGTCAACATGAGCCATTTGGCTACCCTTTCGATATTTCACCTGAAATTCAATAGGTTGCAAGAATGACCACCATCGATGCACCCGTGGAGTTAATACTGCTTTCTCTTGGCTCGCCCTGATTGAATTACAATCTGTATTGTTTGATGGCATTAAACACAGCCAATGTTTCAAGTTCATATGAATAATATTTTGATTCCGATATTGATGTGCATTTACTGTAATATCCCGCGCTTGCCATCTACCTTATGCAATAGCATAGCGCCGTAACCATGGGCGCTTGCATTCGTTTGCAATTTAATTGGAAATTTGGGATCGAAAATAATAAATACAGGGTAACTAGTGAGCACTTTGATGATTTTTTAACGTATTTCTTCATGATGTTCATTCCATTCAATTCATTTGATTTCGAAGTTAGTTGATACAATGGTTTCATTTGCTCTGAAAATCGAGGGACAAACTGCCTGAAGTAACATGCTAAGCCTATGAACTGTCTAATCTGTGTGAATGATTCTGGTTTTGGTAGTTGAGAAAGTGCATGAATCTTTCGGGGGTTAATTCACCCCCGCCCCCCCTTTATGACAAAACCTAAATATTCTATCTCTGTGCGCAGAAATTGGCATTTTTTGACATTGAAACAAAACCCTGACTTTGACAACACACTTAACACCTCCTCTAATCTTTCGTATGCTTCCTCTTCCAAATTGGAAACAATTAGAACATCGTCTATGCATAGGTATTAACTAAATCCCCCAAGGCTCTGACTATGGCACGTTGAAAAACAGATGACGCGTTTTCAATCCAAATGGCATCGTTAAAAATTCGTATTGAACTTCCGCGTTCCGTTCTTTCGACGGAATCGGGATGAATAGGCACTTGATAAAAACCACTGGCCATGTCTAGACTGGAAAAATATTTTCCGCCTCGGAGGCGATTAATCTGGTCTGATATCAATGGCAAGGGATATTTATCTGACACTGTAATTGCATTTAATTCGCGATAATCAATACACAGCCTGTCACTCCCGTCTTTCTTTTTGACTAGTAACTGGGCTACCGAAAGGAGAATTGCTAGGTTTTATTACATTCGCTTCTAACATTTCCTGAATTTAATTTCTTACTATCTGTTTTTCATTTTCGCTTAGGCGATACGGTCGCCTTTGAACCGTTTTATTCTTGTCTAGCAAACGAATTTCAAGGGAGCCCGTATTTACACGCCTATTAGGGATACCATCAATGACGAACATGGAATATTTGGCCAATATGTCATTTAGTTTTGATTTATCTTTCTTAATTAAGTCTATTTTGTTTAATGTCTTATCATCAACTACCGCCAATACCGTTTCAGTTTTATAAATGTCGAATCTGTTATTTTCTAACATTGCTCCAAAACCAAGTTGAAACATATCTTGTCCATTAATCAAGTCATGTTTGAGGTAATTTTTACCTACTACGTGAAATAATAATTAAATTCAGAAATTCGTACGGTGGACAGAATTTGTAAATGGCTTTTAATAACATTGTCGCCTATGCCTCGCAACGCTACCAGATTATGGCATCTCTTTCCTGCTAGCTTCTCGCTCATCGTTTCCTTCACCAGCGAGCATTTGGAACCAGAATCGAAGAAAAATGGAATCCGCTCAACGAATTGGAATGCAGTCCCGTTAGGTTAAAGTACTGCACACACGTCGACTCTCTTCTCGATGCTTTGATTCGCCGTT
The DNA here is from genome assembly GCA_008042575.1 of Drosophila watanabei. Taxonomy (NCBI): domain Eukaryota; kingdom Metazoa; phylum Arthropoda; class Insecta; order Diptera; family Drosophilidae; genus Drosophila; species Drosophila watanabei. Next base: position 31,911 of record VNJS01000229.1, read on the forward strand.
GCATGTCCCTTTATGCACGCTGATGCAATGTGTCCGAGGTTGCCGCATTTGAAGCACGTTACCGTTGACCTGCCGCTACTATGGCCTGTTCTCGTCTCGTTTCTCTCTTTTCCTTTTTTTTTGCGGCATTCAATTGCCTTATGTCCGAGTTTTCCGCAGCTGTGGCATCTTATCGGCGTTTGCATTTTGAACTTTTTCTTTTCGGGGCGGTGTTCCATTCCAGAATATTCTGCATTCCTGACGAATGAGTGAGCATTGAGTTGTTGTTGTAGCTCCGTTCGTGTTCTTATGCTCGTTGTAAATACTAGACGCTGCAGTCTGGAATCCATTTGCGATGTATGTGCCAGTACCAGTGATACAGCAATTTCTTCGTGTGTCATTGCCTTCCACTTCGTCAATAAAGATGTCACCAATCTGCTGGAGTACACAGAAAGACATTCATGCGGATTTGGGCGTCCCTTCAAAACGTTTAGCAAAACTGCAGCCGGCGTCTCGTTGCCTTCATAGCGCTCCATGAACAGTTTCTAAATTGCTCCCAGCTCATTTCAGGGAAGCAAATTTGCGACAGCCACTGCTATGCACTGCCATGAAGCGATTTGCTGAGCGTCATCACTAAGGATGCGCCAGATTGCGGATGCTCACATAAAATCATGTTAGCCGTTTTGCGTCGACGTCAGCAGCTTTGGGGTCGAACGATGGTAGCACCGCGGAAACAGCACGCGCGCCAGGCCCCGGTATAGACTGTGTAACTTTCAATAGTTCTGCAATCACTTTGTTTTGCGTTTCAATGACCGCACGCAAGTTATTATTCGCAGCGCCTTGTAGGTGTGGTGACCCCACTTCTGATGTAGGAAATATTGGGTCTAGTTCGTCAGCCATGCTCACTCTAGTTTTGTTTCAGTGCAGCACAGCGAGTCGCAATGTGTTCTTTTTTGACTATTCTACTCGGAGGGCTAACTCTTTCTGCCCCTTTCTCCGGTCCTCATTCTTTTTCTACCGCTCTCCTTCCCCACCGCGCTCTTACCCAAAAAGTTCCCTCTCTTCATCCTTTAGAGGTTTCTCTCTTTGTGTCTCTTTCCTTGGCATTCAAGTACTTCTTACGTCTTTGTCATTCATTTTATTCTTCATTTATTTCTAGAGCCAATACACTGAGAATCTTATAGTAACTTAATTACTCTAACATTTCAAAATAAACTCCGACATGTTTATAAGTGATAAAAAACTTAAGGCTCTATCTTTTCACTGGACGAAGAAAAAAAATTCTAAAAAACCTCTCAAAAACAGGCTGTCACATAGGATGACCGCCTTAAGTCAGTACCACGTATGCAGCCAAATAAAGCTGAACCACTGAAGATTACCACGACGCCTCCGACTTCTCTCTTCTTCTTGTGAACCTCTAATCCTCTGCTTTCGCAAGTCGGACTTTGAGAGGCCAAATAATTTTATATCTGAATTTAATTGGTCCGATCTATACGTGTGCACTGACATGAATAATGCAATGGATATTTTACAATGCCATGACTTCATTTTTTAGTAAGTGTGTTTTGTTTTACTGTTTCTCAATCTCGAATAAGCCCCCTTGGTTTACTAAAGAGTTAAGTCGTCTTCAAAACATAAAGTCTAATCGTACAGATCTTATCAAGACGCATCTGTTTTTTACTGCTCTTTGCGCTTATTTAATAGCTCGGACAAACTTCACCGTTCTGAACACGCAGTGTTATAAAAACAATTTGACACGTTGCAGAGATCAGTTCTCACAGGACCCCCAATATTTTGTCAAAAGCCTTTGCTAATTAAAATGTGTTTTTTTAGGAACAAGGATCTGGTTTCAAGGTGGTCCACATATAGTAGACTGTCTTGAACAAACCTGCCTATTAGATTTCTGTTTTTTTTTTTCTATTTCTAGGGCTGTTGGGGATGGGACATGTGTATTGCGGGGAGTAAGGAGGATTTTGTTTGTGCGAGATTCGGGGGAAAACTCGGAGTCTTTTTCTTGTTTCAACCATAGGTCTCCGAGTGTGTTACCTACTTAAGTTGGGTCTATTGCTGTAGTTTGTGATATGAGGTTGTGGATGCTGTGTGTGCATACCAGAGAGCTGCATTGAGTATGATCGTTCCGGATCGATCAACAACGCTCAAGCCGATCACAACTCAACACAGCAGATCGCCACAACATGTTCGATCGATCTTCGCGAACAATACGAACGATCTCGTTCAGTTGGCTTGATTGCTCTGCTTACTGATTCAAACTGATTTGTTGGTACCGGTATGATGATCGGAACTGATTGTGCAGAAACAGAACGATCAAGTCCAACGATTCAAAAAAGCTCAGGCTTCATTCATGTTGCGCCTGATTTGATTGTGAATGAAGCAATCAGATCGAGAATCGCCTTGCGAAATGTGTAAAATTTTTTTTTTTTAATATGTACATACATACATACATGAAAATTTAAGTGTTTTAAAGGAAACAAGTCGCGATGCAAAGAATTAACTGATACAGAAGACTTCATTTATTTCTTAATTTTTTACCCTTATAATTAAAATTAATATAATGCAGAAAGAAACTTAATATAGGTATAATGCTTATAATTAATAAACAAACGGTATGCATAATATATTAAGGAACACAAATTATCACTTTTTCAAAGAGATCAAAGAAAAAAAATTAAATTATTGAAATACATATGTACATCAAAATATTCCATATGAAACTTCGTCCCTTCCGCTGGCCAGATAAGGTATAGTTTCCATTTTTAATGTTGGCAGCAACGGTCTCTTTCGATTCGCGGTCCATTATTATTTTATTAAGGCAACAGATTAAACCGCAAGTAATTATGCACGCGAGGTTCTGCTTAATTTCGTCAGAGTGAATCGAACCACTCGGTATGAGCAAATCAAAACCGGTGTGACCGAACGGTATGATTGCGATCGGCCTGAATGGAAGCAGCAGTCTCGATCATTCTGTGTTGCTCATACAACGCGTACGATCAGAAAAAATCATTCCGAACCAAGTCAAGCGTGATCGGAACTGAATGTTCGCTTCGATCATGCTTGCTAACGATCATTCAATTTTGTTGATGCAAAGTTTTGGCTCACAAAAAATCCGAGTCAATGATCGGGTATGATCGAAAAAATGTTGATCGTTGCAGCTCTCTGGTGCATACGGTTTGTGGGATAGATTCCACAAAGCCGTCTAATATTTGCTCACATTTTTGCAGGATCGGAGTTTGGCTGGATTTTGTAGGTGAATTGAACTAATTGACCTCTTGAATATAGCGTTATTTATATGGATTTTTTATATTCAATTGTGTTTCTGTATTAACATTGTTTTTATGGGCTATAGAGATTAGAATACGGAAGTGGTCACTTCCGTGTAGATCCTTTAGGACTTTCCAAGAGATCTCTAGGGATATAGGTCAATATAAAATAGTGTTTTGTGTGTGGTATAGTGTGTAGGGGATTTTTCGTTTAGTAGTATAATCTGTTTTGTCAATGAATTTAGCTATTGTGTTGCCCCTGGCATTTGCTCTAGTAGAGTCCCAAAATGGATGCCAGCTCAATTCGCTGAAGTCGCCCAAAACGATAGCATGTGGGGTAGAGGGGGCTTAAACATTTTCTAGGTTTTGTAGTTTAAATTGTTTTAAAGGAGATATGTGTGTGGATATGAGATCTTTTTTTGAGTCTTTTTTATAGAACATATTCGTTTTGGTGTTTTCAGTAATAGTATTTTTGTGGTTTTGGTTGGGGACTTGCTTGTGGTGCGTTGCTGTTGGATATGCTTTGGCTGGTGTTACGATAGAGGTCGGCGTAAAATGTAATTGGTGGTAAGATGTAATTAGTTTGTTGCGTCGGAGTGAAAAGTGTCTATTCCACCAGGGTGGATTGGTCCTCTTCGTCGTTTCCGATATCGTGCATGAAGAAGAAGAGGGTCATCAATGACTTTTCTATGTCTTTCGCGGATTTTACTGTGCCCGGAGAAGTCGCGAGCCTTGCCGTGATAATCTTCTTGAACTTTCCCCAGTTAGTATTCTGGGGGTTTCTAAAGACGGTTGGCTTTTAAAGAGTATTGGAACTGCATGTATTTATGACCTGAGAAGGATGATCTCTTTAGGACTCTCCATTCTGATACCATAGTACACTGTCCCCTGACAGTGTCACCACGTTTGAAGAGGTGGGACCAACGAGGGTATGTCCCTCCCCCACGCTTGCTATACATAAGTTAGAAGAAAGTTTATGTTGGGGCCTCCCAGTGGTGTTCGTTGGCGTCTGCCACCACGAGGAGTTGCTTGTCTTTCGGGCTGGCTTTGACTAAGCTCCTGAGTTCTTCTGGTGTGGCCGTCTTGGCATATGCCTTGTTGCAATTCCAGTGTTTACCCATAATTTAGTACAACTCTTTCCCTTTAATTTAAGATACCAAGAGATATAATTCAATAAGTGTCGTGCTAACTTATTACATCTCAACAGCTCCAAGTGCAAACTGATGACATTTTCACGTGTCACTCTTGTTGATGATCTAGGAGTCCGCCTTGATCCTAAACTTTCGTTCTCTGAACATATTTCCTGCATGGTTAACAAAGCCAGAGGCGTGCTTGGGTTTATAAAAAGGTGGTCGAAGGAATTCGATTCGCCTTATGTAACTAAGAGTCTTTTCATCTCACTTCTTCGGCCCATTTTGGAATATGGTTCTTGCGTTTGGAGTCCCAGTTTTGGAGTCCATATTAACCGCATTGAGTCCGTCCAAAAAAATTTTTTGCTATTCGCCCTACGTGGCTTATCCTGGGATGACGACCTAAGATTACCGTCTTACTCTAGTAGACTTTTATTAATTAACCTTCCGTCGCTAGCTAACCGTAGAACGATGCTTGGCGTCATCTTTCTACATAAGCTAATACGTGGAACCGTGGAGAGCTCATATCTGCTAGGTCAGCTTAATTTCCATGTACCGCGACTAACATCTAGATCCTATATCCCCTTAGTTATAGGTCACTGCAGGAGGGAGTTTGAAGTGCATGAACCCTTTAGGGTTTTATGCGCAGATTACAACCGCCTCTTTGATTTTATTGATGGAAGTGATAGTCTTCCTAAACTTAAAACCCTATTGCTTGTAGAAGTAGCTCATATGTAGTATGTAGTATCTTAGTAACATATAATTTTCCTCGTACTTTCCTTTATTTTCTTTCTCACGCGTCTATCTAGAACGCGTTTCGTGCCGTACGTCACACGGCTGCGCCCCTCGGTCGGTTGGGCGGGAGGTGGGAACCGTTGGGACTCGCGCGAAATAAAAAAAAAAAAAAGTTATTGATGTTCGAAATTACGAATGCAAGGTTTTATTTAAATGCTTATGACGGCCCTTTTGCTGTCCCTTCAACAAACTTATGCAATTAGATTGTCATTTAAACTGTTTAGATTGAAGTCCCTTCTAGTTCCAAAATTGTTTATTGAACACAAATAACTTCACCTACCTTCATATAACGTTATTATATTAACTAAAAAGCAAAATACTTTGAACACTGAAGTAGTCGACTAAAAATGCAAAGGGAACTAGGAAAAGTGAGACAATTAAGAGGAACTTCAAAAACAACAACAAATATGAAGCCCGAACTTCATGAGAAATCGGCAGTAGCTGAGGCAGGTAAGATTTCCTTGGCCTACTTTGTTTCAAACTTTGCTAAACAGGAAGCAGGAGAGCCTGGGAATTTTGGTGGTAAAGGAATTTTGGTGCTAAAGGAATGGAACAGCTGTTTCCAGCTTCCGACACAAACCCCAAAAGTAAAAACCTTACATTTTATTATCATTAAAAATATATGTAATCCGACATAAGATAGATATATTTATTCCACTTTTATTAAACTTGTCTTTCGAACATCATCAGACACTTCATTTGTATATTCGAATTCTGAAATGTTACATTATTTGTTCTCTAAATATAAATTTGAACCATAATTTAATTTAAGTCCGAATGCTTATTCTTAGGGAGGTGTCTTTTTAATTGGATGAGATGTTGGTGTTTTATTCAAATTCGTTGCAATTTTCTCCGATTTCCTTTCTTATAATTTGTAAAAAACTATGATTTTATATGTATATATTATATATTTTGCAATAAATAAATAAATAAATAAAATCAAGTCAGGTCTGTTAAAATTAAAATGTTATTTTTTAGGAAACTACCATTCTTAAATAAAAATATCACTCCGTTATTTTAAATAAATGCATACATATACATACATATTTATGCGAAGCTTATAAAATTAAAAACTGCTGCTCATAAAGTCTATAATTATGTATGTAAATATACCTCACGAAGCCAGAATAAAATCATATAAATTATAATCAAATGAAAAATGTAAAATATTTATACACAAATTATTATTTAAAGTGAAGGAGTCTTTATATTTTTGATGAGCACCAAACCCCGAGTTTATTTATCCATTTCAATCGGTTCCGTTGTCTGTTCTTTTCTTTAATCGATTCAATTGCAACCAGCAAGGCTAGAGGTTTTTTCTATTTCTTATTTGTTTTCGCTCTTACATTATTTTTAGATTTGGATAAAAGCTTGCTGCAAATGATTTCGCAGCTGATGACAAGTACGATGATGACGGTGATGATGGAGATGATATGGGTACTATAAGACTTTGGCCAATTACAACATCCACATCCTTACTTACACCCACACCTTTTCCCCCATTCAAACTCATATATTTTAATGAACAGGGCATAATAGTTGGACTATTAATTGGTGGGAAATCGTTGCTCTTATTTGAAGCATATTCATCTTCTTTTGCTACGGCATGTGCTTTTGACAATATATTTGGAGGAAAATTAATGATTGACGATCACTGAAGACGCGGCCAGTAATTACTTCCCGTTAAATCAGATACATTTTGCGTTGCAATTTGTATGGGTACTGAAACGCCGGCAGAAATGACACCTGTAAAAGCGCGTACTTATATAATTTTAACTTTAAAACTGAACGTAATTAAGTTCTTACCTGTATTGGATGATGTCATTGCAGAGCTATTGCCATAAACACCATGCTGAGGTGGCTGTTGATGCGCCGCGGCAGGATTACAACTTGTATTTCGATGGTGGGCAGAAGCATATGGGGATCCTAGGGATAAGGGGTCGTGAAACATATAGGGATAGGCATCTCGTTGTTGCAAACAGGTAGGCGTCATCGAGCTTAGTGATGAACTGTTATAATTATAAAAAAAAGTATAAAGTCAAGATATATTAAGAAATTCTTTGGTTTACGGAATTAAAATTAAAATTATTTATTTAAAAATAAAATATTGATTAAAATAGCAATATCATCAACGGCAAAAGCCTGATATTATAAGCAATGGAACAGCATAAGGTAACCATGGGATGGCCATGGATTTGACCAGAAAAATAAGACATAAGTTGTTCCGCAGAACAACTTGATCACTGACCACTGATGGATATCTATAGTTCTGCTGACCCCGTATAATGACTGATCATGATGCAAGATTTCTACTATCAATATCGAACGCTACCTTTTCGCGATAATGTTGGAATTTAATGATAATAATAAAAAAGAAACAAGAACGTAATTAAAGGAAATATGAATTATCAGTCAGGAAACCAGTGTAATTTTTAATAATAAGTTATTAATTAATTTTGAATTATTTTTCTAATTATAATTTAGTGTTTTCATAGCTACAAATTGCTGCAATTGCAGGAGTGGACGTAATAAATTTAAAGACCGGTCCTTTTAAGACAAGGAACCGACAAATAAAGTTAATTATTTTATGAGGTGTCTGGCCAAAAACTATTGCTGGGCCACGTTAAGTTAATGTCCCGAGCTGTTATTCTGGTATTTGTAGAGTTGTCTATTTCAATATTCTTATGAACAAAATCAAATGATTGCTGGCGGGAAGCCGACGATAACAATAGTTTCCAGGCCTATTATTCTTACGATGGCATAATGTATCATGAGCGTTCAGCTGAACACATTCGATTACTGATTACTAATTCATCACTGATCATGTTTTTCTGCTGTTCTCATACCGATTTCATGGTAAAACTTGTTCAATAGTCAATAGATCAATAGTAACTTGAACGTAACTTTCTTAGGAGATATATTTTAAAAAATATTGTATCGATTATATAATTTCAGTCAGAAGTTTACAACGCAGTGAAGGAAGCATTTCCGACCCTATAAAGTATATATATTCTTGATCAGCATCAACAGCCGAGTCGATCTAGCCATGTCCGTCTGTCTGTCTGTTTGTCTGTCCGTCGAGTCCCTCAGTTTTGAATGATGAAACTGAATGATTTCTTAATGAAACTTTGCAGATAGTCTTCTATTTACTCTCTTTCGTATATAAGTCGGAACTATATCTATAGCTGCCATACAAACGATCCCTAAATTAGTAGAACAAAATTATAACTGCACTGTTTTTTAACATATCTTTTAACATATCTTAATCTCGGCTATGCGCTTTATATATTACTTTAAAGTTTTGGATACAATTTTATCAAAATCGGACGAATGTATCATATAGCTGCCATACAAACGATCGGTAATGTAGAGGAAAATTACATTTTACTTTACAAGTAAAAAATGTAAAACTGTTAAAATAACATAAATATAAAAGTAGATCAGTTTATATTAGATAGGGATCGATTATAATTGATACGATTGGAATCTGCAAGGGTATACAAACTTCGGCGTGCCGAATTCTTTTGAAGTGTGACCGCTGAATGGTTCCTCGGCATTTTTGGAAGCCAAATAATACGGTCTTAATTTGATGACAAGCTCTATTTGAATCAAAAACACATCTACATTTTATGCTTTTTTTTAAATAATATTGTCCATGAAAAATTGGCATGCATTCTAGTGGCGGCGACACCCTTGCACAGCTCCCAGACCTTTTAATATGACAGCAATATGAAAGACCTGCTCATTCAATGCGGATGATTGGATATGGGCTCTAGTAGGCAAGTGTGGATCGGTGTCTTGTTCAGGACAGAACGTGGTGGTGAATCCATCGGCTCATCCCCGGATAAAGCCGGTCACCAAAAAATGGCATCCTACATGATCTTTAAAGCATAGAAGCCCAGACCCATTGCTCCCATGGCTCCTTTGTTTTTGTAATCGGCTCCGAAGCATAGGCGAGCAAATGCGTATATGTACACGGCTATCAGCATGCGCCAATGCTAATTGCAAAAACAATTTTTCACTTTCGTTCTCTTATCTCTATCCTTCATCTACATTTGACCACTTGCATGTGGTTGTTGTTGGATCAAAAAACTTCATGAACATTTTGTTGTTGCTTTGGCAAAGCGCATCCACTTCAAGAAAATGTATTATGATTTTAGTTATTGCATTGTCGGCGCGTCATTATCGGCGCGTCTTTATTATAAAAATGCATCTCCCAAATTTTTTCAGTGTATCCATTAAAATTAAAAAAAAAAAACAAGAAAGGAAGCTAACTTCGGCACTCCGAAGTTTGTATACCCTTGCAGATTTCAATTGCATTATTTATAATCTAACCCTATCTGTTTTAAAATGAATAACTTTCAACATTATTTTATTTTTACAGTTTTACATTTTTTACATTTTTACATGTAAAGTAATTTACGTCCACATTTACCGATCGTTTGTATGGCAGCTATATGATATAGTCGTCCGATTTTTATGAAATTTAAAACAAAATTCTAAAATAATGTATTATGCTTGTATCCCAAAGCAGAAAAAGTTATGTTGAAAACTGACAAAGTTATAATTTTTTTTTCTACAAATTTCCCGACCGTTCCTATGGCAGCTATATGATATAGTAGTCCGATCTTTATAAAATTAAATCTAAAAATCTGGAGCAATATATAAAGCTTATAACCGAGAGTTGATCAAGATATGTTGAAAAACAGTAAATTTATCATTTTTTTTCAACAAATTTACGGATCGTTTGTATGGCAGCTATATGATATAGTCGTCCGATCTGGCCCGTTCCGACTTATGTACGAGTGAGAGTATATAGAAGACTATCTGCAAAGTTTCATTCACATAGTTTCAAAACTGAGGGACTAGTTTGCGTAGAAACGGACGGACAGACGGACAGACAGACATGGCTAGATCGACTCGGCTGTTGATGCTGATCAAGAATATATATACTTTATAGGGTCGAAGATGACTCCTTCACTGCGTTGCAAACTTCTGACTGAAATTATAATACCCTGCAAGGGTATAAAAATTCTTTACTAGTATTGGTGTTTTCTTTTGAATGTATTGAAATTTGCTCCGTCGTAAGCAGCTTTTGGGCGGCCCTGCTTTAAAGCAACCTGGGAAATGCCGCCAAAATGAATGAGAAGCTGAACAACCTGTGCCAGGTGCATGACAAGATCTTCGAGATTGGAAAGATTCGAAGCCCATGCTCTTTTAATCGCACAATCTCCTAACCCCGTGTAACTCTCTAGTATTTCGTGTTCTCGTCTGCAGCGCCCACGAACAGCCGCTCTTCGCTCTCTCTCACTGCTTAGAAACACTTTTTTGCTGTCTCCATACCGTGCTATAAAAATATAATTAAAAAAAAAAAATATCGATATTTTTATATATTATCAACAACCCGAAGAGATATGTATATCACGTTTATTTCTAAATATATATATATATATTTATACCCTGCAGGGTATTATAATTTCAGTCAGAAGTTTGCAACGCAGTGAAGGAGTCATCTCCGACCCTATAAAGTATTTATATTATTGATCAGCATCAACAGCCGAGTCGATGTAGCCATGTCCGTCTGTCCGTCTGTCTGTCTGCCTGTCTGTCCGTTTCTACGCAAACTAATCCCTCAGTTTTGAAGCTATCTAAATGAAACTTTGCAGATAGTCTTCTATATACTCTCACTCGTACATTAGTCGGAACGGGCCAGATCGGACGACTATATCATATAGCTGCCATACAACCGATCCGTAAATTTGTTGAACAAAATTATAACTTCACTGTTTTTTAACATATCTTGATCAACTCTCGGTTATAAGCTTAATATATTGCTTCAGATTTTTAATTTTATAAAGATCGGACAACTCGCTGATCTAGAATAGATATACTTTATAAGGTCGGAGATGACTCCTTCACTGCGTTGCAAACTTCTGACTGAAATTATAATACCCTGCAAGGGTATAAAAATAAAATTAAATTGAAAGTAATTCATTGTAAAATAGGTAGGGTTAGATTATAAATACTGCAATTAAAATCAAACGAACTTTCTTGTTTTATATTAATTTCCAGATGGTTCATGTGACAGCTCTGATCTGACTCGTTTTGGGAGACTAGTTTTCGTAAAACTAACTCCAGACAATGCTGATTAAAAATATGTATAGTATATAGGGTAAAACTCACTTGTAATTTTCTGCCATTGTTGCTATTGGTTGCGGAATAGATGAGTACATGGCATTAAATCCGGTATTCAAGGGTATCCGTGGTGCTACTGCCTGAAGTGGTGGACTTTCAGAATTCGTATGCGTATTAGCGTCCCCCCCGAGAACCTATTAAATATAGTTATATATAAATATATGTAAATGTTCTGTTTATAAACATGTATATATTCTTACAGTTGGTGCACTTGTTGTTGCGTCGGAGAGGTTATTGCTAATAATTGCTGACGATGATGCACGCTCCGAACTGTTGACAGCTAAGCTAACAATTCCGGATGGAGAATTATTTGACGTTGCGACGGTGGCAGATACCGATGTTCCCGTTCCTGAGGGATTATTATTATTTTGCCCTGTGCTGGCTCTACCACTTACAGCATTATCCGTCGACCTTCTTTGTGTTCGCATTTTTTCCTCCCGACGCCATTTAGCCCGTCGGTTGGAAAACCAAACCTACATATATAAAATGATCGGCTTTAATAAAAAATGGCTTGAAACATTTAAAAATACTTTACGAGCTACTTAATAACAAATTATAAACGAAATTAAAATGTTTACTTGTACTTACAAATCATAGCATATAATATTCAGTTTAAAACAATAACGACAAAACCATTATATATTTTCGTTCTTTCTTACAGCACATTTAATCTAAAAATATCGGAAACTTTTTTAAATATGATATAAAATAAGGTATTTTGATTTTTTTGTTCTTTTGAAATCTCTTTCCATTCTTATTCCTGAGCAAACATTTCGAAAATCATATTCATATACATCCTACTTATAAAAATACAAACTTTTATTCTTAAATGAAATATGGATTATTATTTACAAAGAAAACAGCTTTCTTTAGTTACGCTGTCAAAAAAGCTTTGCAATTAGAGGACACCCTTTATAATGTGGTTTTATACATTAAGCAAACTTACTTCTACAAAAAATTACACAAGGGGGTGAAAAAACGGATTACAATATTTTTCACAATGACATTTATAGCTGAGCGTTTTTGTTGCCGTTCCCACTTCAGTTTGATAAGTTACCCCTGAAGCTTATATTTTCGATTCGCGCCCCCGTCATCAAGAATTCAAGGAGTATTTCAAGTATTTTTACAGTCAAATTGTTTTTATTCACTTTGTACAAATAATCAAGAGCCGTAACGTCGATAAAAACATTTTTGTAATGAACTTGCACAAACAGTAGCTATATGGGGTGAAGTGAGTAATGATAAGTTTTTGAGGGATGACTTTTAAAGCGTTTCTCTCTAAGTTTATTTTTGTTTGCTTAAATTCACTCTTGAAGCTAAGTTGCGTGACGTTACGTCGCGAAATATATCAGACACATCTAAATTTATAAATATAGGTTTTCAAAGTTTATTTAAAAATGTATTTTTTATGACAATAAAATGTAATATTTATTCGCTTAGAATAACTTAAAAAATATATTTCAAACAGTTGTTATTTTCAATTCAATTATTTTTAAAGGTTATATGGTGGAAATTCAAAGAATTAAATCCAATCCTTATAAAGTTAAAAAAAAAAAATGGTACAAATTTTACAAATTTCTTTGGCCAAACTGATTCCTGGTCATAAAAAATACAATATTGCTTTTAAAATGTTGTAAAAATTTGTAGCCGGCACTCAGAATTGTTTTAAAAAACAAAAATGTATTGAAGGGATAGCTTTCAAATGTACTCAAACTTTTTTCACGCCTTTAGGTCGAAATAATTTTAGAACCACACGTATGGAAATTTTTTGTTGCCATCAGATTCAAGATCAGCGTATCGAAAATCTTTTTTTTTTGGTTTGTAAATTTTGTCGACCTGTGTAAAGTATCTATTTTAAAGGTGACTAAAATTATAACACCCTGTAAGTGTAATATGAAAGTAGTGTACAATTTTATTTTTTTTTTATTCAATAAAACCTAAAAAAAAAATACAACTTCTTAGAGTAGGTGAAAATTTGTTTAAAAACGGCTATTGTGAAAGGTCGAGAATTCATTGCGTTGCACACTTTTTATTAATTAATTATACCATAAAAGGTATAATAATAAATGACTTTTTTTACCAAAAGGATAATAGTAATCAAAATATAATTAAACAAAACTGAAAGACAAACCTGAATACGTGCCTCTGGCAAACCAATTTTATCTGCAAGCCTTTCTCTGGCAAAAACATCCGGGTAGTGAGTTCGTTCAAATTCTGTTGGATTATTAAAATCAAGTTTAAAACAAGAAATGAAGCTAACATCGGCACGCCGAAGTTTGTATACCCTTGCAGATTCCAATTTTATCAATTATAACCCTATCCTATCCCTTTCTAATAATATTATATTATTTTTATTTTTACAGTTTTAAATTTTATAATTTTATATTTTTTTATAATTTTCCTCCACATTTATCGATCGTTTGTATGACAGCTTTATGATACAGTCGTACGATTCTTATGAAATTTACAACAAAATTCTGAAAAATATATGAAATGCTTGTATCTCAAAATTAAAAAAGTTATGTTGAAAAGTGAAGAAGTTATAATTTTTTTTCTAAAAATTTCCTGACCGTTCCTATGGCAGCTATACGATATAGTAGTCCGATTTTTATAAAATTAAATCTGAAAATCCAAAATAACCAAGAGTTGATCAATATATGTTAAAATACAGTGAAGTTATAATTTTTTTTCTACAAATTTACGGATTGTTTGTATGGCAGCTATATGATATAGTCGTCCGATCTTGGCTTTTCCGACTTATGTAGTAGTGAGAGTATAGAGAGACAACCTGCAAAGTTTCATTCAGATAGCTTCAAAACTGAGGAACTAGTTCGCGTATAATCGGACAGACGGACAGACGGACGGACAGACGGACATGGCTAGATTGACTCGGCTGTTGATGCTGATCAGGAATGTATATACATTATAGGGTCGGAGATGACTCCTGCGTTGCAAACTTCTGACTGAAATTATAATACCCTGCAAGGGTATAAAAGGATACAAAATATATAAAATGTTTTATTACATTAGTCTTATTATCTCTAATTAATCGACAAATATATTTAATATATTTTATAGTTTGGAGTTACCTTTTTCCAGACTATCTATTTGTTCATTCGAAAACGATGTTCGGTTTCGTTGCAATTTCCTCTTTAGCCTCAGTCGCATTTGCGAGTCTTCGTCACCCGATGAATTGTGATCAGAATTGCCGTCTGACGTACTATCATGCGAGTTTGGATGAGATACGTCTGCAGAATATTGTAAATCTAAAATCATCGAAAATTTTAAAAATCGTAAATCTATAGATTTAAGAGTAAGAAAAGGGTATGATCATTAAGAAAAAGTGGATCTAAAATCATAAAATTACATTTTAAAAACTGTAGTTTCTAGTAAAAAATCAATTTCACAAGGCTGTGAGTGGTTAAATAGGCCACTATTTGTTACAAAGGAAATAAACAAGATTAAAGTAAATTATATAAACTGGAACAAAAGCGCGGTGGATGTTTTTATTTTCATTTTCAATGCCACATATGCTAGACCAATTCATTGATTGAACAGAGAAACAAAAACCGCCCGATAGGAAAAGAAACAAATAAGGGAAAATAGCTTTATTCAATAAGATTTAATGGCAAATAACACAAATGACCAACAAATTAACTATTTGTTTTGCGCTGCTGTTTGATCATCTGTGAGAAAATGTATCGTTTTAAGACGCTCGAGAGGATAGGGAGGTTTGAGTTTCTCTAGAGTCTCTTAAATTTATTGTAACAATCCATACAAGGATAACTCTTGAATAAGTACAATGTCCCTTTCAACAGTAAACATTAATTTTTAGAATTAATTAAATATCTTTAATATTCTTTAAGTATTTATTAACAGTCTGTTTAGTCATGTCCGTCCTTCTGTCCGTTCGTAGGAAATAACCCATAATAAATTAATCAACTTGCCTCTTTTTTGTACATCATCTCTATTAATTTGTCCAGATAAGTTCGTGGGCGTTGATACTGAAACTGATGATGTCGCTGATGGTAAGGCCAAATGGGCCGTCGTTGTATTACTTGGATACCAGGCCCATCCTCCGGTCTGGCCATTAAACATTCGTAGCTTCTCATAAACGGACTCATTTTGTTGCTGGGCCTGCTGCTCCTTCTGAGAGGCTAAATTACGCAAGACTCGATTTATAGATGAAACCTTCGAACCAATATTGAATAAACAATTATTAAACATATATTTTACAGAATGTATTCTGCTAGTAGAGGACGTAATAATATAATACTACAATTCTTAGTACACTTAATTCTATTCTCAACTACGAAACAGCAATTTACCAAATCATACATGTGTGTATATGATGTAAAATATGGTTAACCAACCCTCTTTTTATTTATAACTACGCAATTGGCTTACGGTTATTTCAACCAATCAGCGAATCCGAAAGTGAGATAGCTATATAGATGTGAAATAAACTTATTCTTGTCCTACTCTTTTTTCACCCGCCTATCCACACAACTATATTGTACGCAATTGCAGTTGCGGTCATGCTAATAGGTACAACGAAATAGTATCTGCCGAGTTGACGTGTAACAAAGGTAAACTCGGGAAGCCAACATTTATATACCCTTACAGATTCCAATGGGATCGCAACGATTTTTTTGGGAATCAATCGATATCAATTAAATAAAGAAAGTAAAAAAAAAAAAATACATATAAACTAAAAAGGAAGCGAACTTCGGCACCGTAGCATATTGCAATAGGATCAATAAAAATCTATAAACTTTTCGAGTTAGTTACAAATTAGTTTTACAATAACAGTTTTCCATTTTTCTTTACATTTACCGACCGTTCCAATGGCAGCCATATGATGCAGTAGTCAGATTTTTATAAAATTAAAACCGAATTTGAACATTACATTGTCTTTAATTAAAACTGATAGACTACTTTCCGTAGAAACGGACAGACGGACATGGATAGAATAAAAATACTTTTTAGGGTTGGTAATGACTCCTTCACTGTTTTGCAAACTTATAACTGAAATTATAATAACCTGCAAATGAAAAAATTAAGATTTCGTCGAATTTTCAACATGTTTTCTGCTATAAGGGCATTGACAATGATCCGAATTACTTGCAACTATATCTGCTTATAGTTTAAAATTTCATTCTGCGCAAGTTTTTAAATGCATGCGTGGGAGAAATTAACTTTTCAAAACAGTGTCCAAATAAATTGTATTTTGTATTGAATTTTTAACTGTCTCATCTGAATTTTCTCATCTTCTTTATCAGAAATATTCTATGTTGGCACCACGTTGGTGCAAATAATATTGTTTTTATATACCATCCTAGTCAGGAAGGAAATGCACATATGGCGCTATGACACAGTAATGTAGTTCTTATTAAATAGCTAAATCATTAGGACCTTGAAAGGGACAGCTATATGTGTTATTTTGCTTGGAATCTTTTGGTAATGCGACTACGGTCACACCAATTTGAAAAGGTTAACAATAACAACAATAACAACGGACCATAAAAATATGAATTTCTTTGCATGTGTTTTGTAACACCGTCTTCCTCTTTGCCAATCGTTCCATGCGAGTAATTTTATTCCTTTATTTTTTCTCAATCTTGGCTTTTAAATACATATATTTATTTTAATTAGTAAATTAGAGCCGTCTAGTAATAAAGTCAACATTTTTCGCTCGCAATATTTTTCAAAATCGTCTACTTCCTTCACTTTTCATTTTTATCTATGTTAGTACTAGATTTGAAAATAAAACAAGGGCGTTGCTTACTTGGTTGTCTTTTGTACAGTTTAAATGAACTTTCATTTTGTTCTACCAAGCGAAGCAACAGTTTGGAGCTAATTCTCTTTCAGGTGATCGTGACAGACTGTTTCGATTTTTAGAAGGGCGTTGCGAGCGTTCGCTGATCGATTCTGTGGCCTACAATTGCGACGCATACGGTGTCTGATTTAATAGCCCTACTTTACTGCTACATATATATATAAATATATAAACAAGAAAGGTAGCTAACTTCGGCACGTCGAAGTTTGTATACCCTTGCAGATTTCAATTGTATTATTTATAATGTAACCCTATCTATTTTAAAATAAATTACTTTTAACTCAATTTTATTTTTACAGTTTTTAATTTTTTCTCATCGTGTAAAGTAAAATGTAATTTACCTCCACGTTTACCGATCGTTTGTATGGCAGCTATAGTATATAGTCGTCCGATTTTAATGAAATTAATGAAAAAACAAAATTTTGAAATAATTTAGAAAGCGTGTATCTAAAAGTAGAAGAAGTTATGTTGAAAACTGACAAAGCTATAATTTTTCTTCTAAAAATTTACCGACCGTTTCTATGGCAGCTATACGATATAGTAGTCCGATTTCTATAAAATTAAATCCAAAAATCTGAAACAATATATAAAGCTTATAACCAAGAGTTGATCAAGATATGCTAAAAAACAGTAAAGTTATAATTTTTTTTCAACAAATTTACGGATCGTTTGTATGGCAGCTATATGATATAGTTGACCGATCCGGCTCGTTCCGACATATATACGAGTATATAGAAGACTAGACTAGAAGTATCATTCAAATAGCTTCAAAACTGAGGGACTAGTTTGCGTAGAAACGGACAGACAGACGGACAGACAGACAGACAGACAGACGGACAGACATACATGGCTAGATCGACTCGGCTGTTGATGCTGATCAGGAGTATATATACTTTATAGGGTCGGAAATGCCTCCTTCACTGCGTTGCAATCTTCTGACTGAAATTATAATGCCCTGCAAGGGTATAATAAGCTACATAATTTCTTCTACTTTGAGATACAAGTATTTCATATTTTTTCAATTTTTTTTTTTTAGAAATTTCATAAGAATAGGACGACTATATCTTATAGGTGCCATACAAATAATCGGTAAGTGTGGAGGAAAAAATATATTTTACTTTATTTTAATGTAAAGAAGAAAGGAAGCTAACTTCGGCACGCCGAAGTTTGTATACCCTTGCAGATTCCCATTGTATCAATTCTAATCTATCCCAATATAATATTATATGAATTACTTTCATATTCATACAATTTTACAGTTTTACATTTTTTACAGTTTTACATTTTTTACCGACCGTTTGTATAGCAGCTATTTGATATAGTCGTCCGATTCTTATGAAATTTCTAAAAAAAAAAAATTGAAAAAATATGAAATACTTGTATCTCAAAGTTGAAGACATTATGTTGAAAACTGAAAAAGTTGAAAATGTTTTTTCTACAAATTTCCCGATCGTTCCTATGGCAGCTATATGATATAGTCATCTGATTTATATGAAATTTAATCTTAAAATCTAAAATAATATATAAAGCTCATAACCGAGAGTTGGTCAAGATATGTTCAAAAACAGTGAAATTAAAATTTTTTTTCTAAAAATTCACGGATCGTTTGTATGGCAGCTATATGATATAGTCGTCCGATCTGGCCCGTTCCGACTTATGTCCGAGTGAGAGTATATAGAAGACTATCTGCAAAGTTTCATTCAGATAGCTTCAAAACTGAGGGACTAGTTTGCGTAGAAACGGACAGACAGACAGACGGACAGACGGACAGACGGACATGGCTAGATCGACTCGGCTGTTGATGCTGATCAAGAATATATATACTTTATAGGGTCGGAGATGACTCCTTCACTGCGTTGCAAACTTCTGACTGAAATTATAATACCAAGGGTATAAAAATGTAAAAATATGTCAAACTGTTTGCTTTATATTTATTTATGAAAAATGCTATTTCTTGTATATGTAAATGGCCCAGTTAAAAACCATCAACCATTAAAAAGACGATTTTTTTTTTTTAATTTAAGGTAATTTCTTATAAATTCAGACAAAAAGTTTTTACTTATAGAGTAAGTAAACTATCAAGAGTGGATACTTGCTATAACTATAAGCGCACGTGTGCGAGATTTTTGGCATGAATTTTCACCATGGTTTCATGAAGAATCGCCCGTAGATTTAGAAATAAAGTAAACTAAGCAAATCAGAAAACCTTGCCCTAAATTTAAGGAAAATTTGTAAATTTACAATTAATATACTCTGATTATGGTGGCTTCCCTTTCTTAATACTTAGATTTAGGGCGATTATTTTTTACGGCGATTTTTCTTAAATCTATGAAATCTATCTAAATCTATTTGTACTAATCTTTCAAAGTGTAATATCACGGGACTGAATTTGATCACCAAGATTTACAATGGCAACCTCGTAAATTTTCGGCGCATTAAATGGCCTTGCATGCTTTCCAAATGGTGTTCTATCAGTCCTTATTACGATTTCGTGATTATTAAATTGCATGCGATCGAGAGAAATTGGACAAAAAAAAAAATTTCCACCACACGATTACTATCTCGTCTAGTATTCGGAACAATAGCAAAATGTTGATCCAATTGTCGATTTTTATCACCAATAAAAAAAATCTATATTCAGCGTCGGAGTATGGCAAAAGTTTATATACCCTTGCAGATTCCAATTGTATCAATTATATTCTATCCCGATCTATTATAAAATGAATTGCTTTTATATTAATTTTGTTTTTACTCTTTTAAATTTGTTATGAAATTTAAAACAAAATTTTGAAATAATATAAAATGCTTGTATCTTAAAATAGAAGAAATTATGTTTAAAACTGACAAAGTTATAATTTTTTTTTTTAATTTTCCGGCCGCTCCTTTGGCAGCTATATGATATACTAGTCCGATTTTAATAAAATTAAGTCTGAAAATTTGAAATAATATTTAAAGCTCATAACCGATGGTAAGTATGGCAGCTGATCCGATTCTTATGAAATTTACAACAAAATTTGTAAATAATTTTGAATGCTTGCATCTCAAAATAGAAGAATTTATGTTGAAAACTGACAATATTATAATATTTTTCTTAAAATTCCCTATGGCAGCTATATGCTATAGCAGTCCGATTTTTATACAATTAAATCTTAAAATCTAAAACAATATATAAAGCTCATAGCCGAGAGTTGATCAAGATATGTTAAAAAACAGTGAAGTTATAATTTATTTGCAACCAATTTACGGATCGTTTGTTTGGCAGCTATGTGAGATTGCCGGCAATGGAAACTGCACCCAAACCATTGTGCTCATTAATTTTTGTGACATCTTAAACGTCGAAGCACTTCTTGAGTCATATTCATCAACACAAGTCGGCATTTTAAATGACTTATTTTGGTGCTACTAATTGGTTACAAATCCTTTGTGCCTTTTTTTTATTCCCTTGCAGTGTATTATAATTTCAGTCAGAAGTTTGCAACGCATTAAAGGAGTCTTCTCCGATCCTATTAAGTATATATATTCTTGATCAGCATCGACAGCCGAGTCGATCTAGCCATGTCCGTCTGTCCGTCTGTCTGTCTGTCTGTTTGTCTGTCTGTCTGTCTGTCTGTCTGTCCGTTTCTACGCAAACTAGTCCCTCAGTTTTGAAGCTATCTAAATAAAACTTTGTAGATAGTCTTCTATATACTCTCACTCGGACATAAGTCGGAACGGGCCAGATCGGTCAACTATATCATATAGCTGCCGTACAAACGATTCGTAAATTTTAAGACAAAAAATTATAACTCCGCTGTTTTTTAACATATCTTGATCAACTCTCCAATATAAGCTACTTATATTATTATAGATTTTTAGATTTAATTTTATAAAAATCGGACTACTATATCATATAGCTGCCATAGGAACGGTTGAAAAATGTTTAGAAAAAAAATGTATAACTTTGTCAATTTTCTACACAATTTCTTCTACTTTGAGATAGAAGTATTTTATATTTTTATCAGAATTTTGTTGTACTTTTCATAAGAGTCGGAAAACTATATCATATAGCTGATATACAAAACAAAAAATGTAAAACTGTAAAAATTTTATATGAAATCAATTCATATTATATTATATTGGGACCTGTGTCTAACTATCTAACCTGTGTCGAAACTTTATCAACTTTGCCCGTATACATAATATTTTCAAGTATTTTGGATCTTTTTGTAATTTTATTTTAAGTTTTATGAAAATTTACCTACTTTAATTATATAACTAAAATTAATAAAAAAAAACAAGAAAGGAGCTAACTTCGGCACGCCGAAGTTTGTATACCCTTGCAGATTCCGATTGTATAAATTATAATCTATCACAATATAATATAATATGAACTACTTTCAAAAACATACACTTTTTACAGTTTTACTTCTTTTTACATTTATATTTTTTTTTACAGTTATACATTTTTTTTCTAAAAATTTCCCGACCGTTCCTATGGCAGCTATATGATATAGTAGTTCGATTTTTATAAAATTAAATCCAAAAATCTGAAACAATATAAAAAGCTCATAGCCGAGAGTTAATCAAGATTTGTTAAAAAACAGTGAAGTTATAATTTTTTTCAACAAATTTACGGATCGGTTGTATGGCAGCTATATGATATAGTTGACCGATCCGGCTCATATATAGAAGACTATCTGCAAAGTTTAATTCAGATAGCTTTCAAACTGAGGGACTAGTTTGCGTAGAAACGGACAGATGGACAGACGAACATGGCTAGATCAAGAATATATATACTTTATAGGGTCGGAGATGTCTCCTTTACTTCGTTGCAAACATTTGACTGAAATTATAATACCCTGCAAGGGTATAAAAATCTTTAATTAAAAATGGAAAAATTCTTAAAAAGAGAAAAAATCTTAAAGAAGTCTGAGATAGGATTACCATACTTTCGTAACCAAATGGTCATGGAAAATGACATAAAATCGTGATTTATTTTATTTATTGTATATTGTATATTTTATTTATTGTATATATTGATTTTATTAGTGTATAAGATGTAAAGTGTAGGCGAATATATACTTAAATAAAAAAGCTAGACATTTATTAAAATAGCAAACGAACTTTTGCTGATTTTTTAGATTCCCTTGGAAATAAACTGGTCAATCCACCCACTATATTATATATATATTGTTCACAATTTTAATTACTTACAGTTTTGTTATCTTAAAATAATTTAAATAATGTAAAATACAAAAGACTTATTTTTTAAGGGAGAAGACTTTTGGAAACTATTTTTTATACTGGAATTTTAACTCCTTTAAAATACGTCCTAAAATGTTAGTTGCTTAGAAGGTTCTCTTGTCTCTAAGGTGATATAATTTTGAGCTATTTAAAATTTTTAAATATTTGTTTTAATCAATTGCTAAAGAGATATTTAAGCCTAATGTATCTTTTATATCATACTGTAATTGTAGTTGTGTGCTATTTAAGAAAACATTAAAATTTTTTCATTTCTACTCTCATTTTTCATGAGCCAACTGAATTTTTAAAAGCCCGAAATAGACAACCCTTTTCTAGGCTGATACCTTTTCATTATTAAGAAGACATATCCCTCCCGCATATATTACGACCCGACAATCAAACACTGATCGGACAGCTGAAACGTAAAACAAAAATTTAATTGCATCAAAAAATGTACACCCTTGAAGTCAGAAGTTTACATTGAAGGAGGCATTTCCGACCCTATAAAGAATATATATTCTCGATTAGCGTCAACAGTCGAGTAGATCTAGCCATGTCCGTCTGTCCGATTATACGCAAACTAGTCCCTAGTTTTGAAGCTATTTAAATGAAACTTTGCAGATAGTCTTCTATCTACCCCCACTACTACATAAGTCAGAACGAGCCGGATCGGCCAACTATATTATATAGCTGCCATACAAATCCGTAAATTTGTTGAAAAAATTATAACTTCACTGTATTTAAACATAACTTTATCAACTCTCGCGTTATATATTATTTCGGAATCGCGTTTTAAATTTTATAAAAATCGGACGACTATATCATATAGCTGACGTGCAAACAAAATTCTATTTTACTTTACATGATCAAAATGTAAAAAAATGTACAACTTTAAATATAAAATAAATATGAAAGTAATTCATGTTATATTAGATAGGAATATATATTAATTGATACGTTTGGAATTTGCAAGGGTATACAAACTTTGGCATGCCGAAGTTAGCTTCCTTTCATGTTTTTTTTTTTCTGCATTCATTGAAGATACACATCGTCATCGCTTGTAAGGAACATAGAAAATGCCACTTTTTGCAGTTGACTTAAGTGCCGCCACGTGCAACGCGACTGCCGTGACCCTAACATTTTTCTAGGACGTTTTGTTCTTCATTAATGTACTGCACATTACTCCCCCTCATTAATTGTGTGGCCAACATCAAACAACATCAAACAAAACTGAAACCAATGTAATTTGAAATGATTAAATTTGGCCGTTCTACCAATATAAAGAGCTAGAGTATGTTATCCTTCGATGATTTATTTTAAGCAACTCAGATTAAACCCATTTCAATTATTTAAAAGTGGTTCCTATTTAAAGATATTACAGATCTTGGATAAGTCATTAATTTTCTTGAAGTACTTTTTTTTATTTATTTATTTTAATTTTAATTTAAAGTGTTTGGTAGCAGAGACCTATACATTATAATAATATTGAAAATTATTTAGGCTCGAGGTCAATCTTCTTTTTGTTGATTTTGAAAAAAGTCGCTACATTGACTATATGAACCGGGGCCGTCTTGACCTCGAGTCTAAAATATATAAAATAAATATTATATTTTTAATTTTTTTGTATAGGACCCTTTGCCGCCGAACTGGAAACCTCTTACAACCCTACTTCATTTAAAATCCCCCATTCAACAGAAAACACCCACTCGCTCTCTATCATGATGGATTAGGTGAAAAGTCTGTACAGTAAATTTATTTGTATACCTGGTCAAAATATAATGAAACTGTTTTCACTTATCACGACCATCGGAAAATGCAACTAGGGTACAAAAAAGAAACGAGACAAGAAGATTTCAGGTATCTTTTATAATCCATTTTAAGTACGATGGATTGGTTTTTGTTTCGGAATTATTTAATCCCTTGTGCACCCATTTATATATTGGGCCAACTGTAATTATTTTCAACCACTCTATAGCATTTTTATACCCTTGCAGGGTATTATAATTTCTGTCAGGAGTTTGCAACGCAGTGAAGGAGGCATTTCCGACCCTATACAGTATATATATTCTTTATCAGCATTAAAAGCCGATTCGATCAAGCCATGCCCGTCTGTCTGTTTGTCTGTCCGTTTCTTCGAAAACTAGTCCCTCAATTTTGAAACTATAACTTAATTAAACTTTGCAGATAGTCTTCTATATGCTCTCACTCGTATATAAGTCGGAACAAGCCGGATCGGACAACTATATCATATAGCATCCATACAAAGATTTCGTAAATTTGTTAAACAAATTTTAACTTCAGTGTTTTTTAACATATCTTGATCAACTCTCGGTGATAAGCTTTATATATTATCTCAGAATTTTGGATTGAATTTTATAAAAATCGGACTACTATTTAATATAGCTGCCATAGGAACGGTCGGGAGATTTTTAGAAAAAATATTTTAACTTTGTTAGTTCTCAACATATTTTCTTGATCTTTGAGATACAAGCATTTCATATTATTTTAGAATTTTGTTTTTATTTTCATAAAAATCGGACAACTACATCATACAGCTGCCATACAAATATGAAAGGAATTCATTTTATATTAGATAGGTAGAGAATATAATTAATACAATTGGAATCTGCAATGGTATAACAACTTGATCGCTGATAGATTTCATAAAATCGTTCTGCTGAACGCGCATGATCATGGTGCAAGATTTCTTTCATAATGATCAGCAAATTAGCGTTAAAAATGGTATGCCACCTTTTCGCGATACTGATGGATTGTATCGATGGTTAGACTATCAATAAGAATAATTACAACAAGGAAGGAAGCTAACTTCGGTACGCCGAAGTTTGAATTCCCTTGCAGATTAAAATTGAATCATTATTAATATATGGGTCATTTTCTAGAAACAACAACCACGGCCAAAAACTTAAAAGTTCTCTAAAATTATTTTTGCCAAAAAATTTAGGAAATGTTCCAATAGGTCAAATTTGAAAACCTTCAACGCATTCTAAAAAAGATTTTGAAATACTCGCATGCATTTTCGCCACAATGCGATTTTTCATAATTTTGATTAAAAAATCATAAAAAAGAGCATGTTTTGTTTTGAAAACACCTAGAACAGAGGCCTTATGCTTTAACTTTGGTTTCCTAACATCACTAGAAGAATGAAAAAAGTCGAAATATAACGGATATATGATCTTCTAATGTTCTTAAATATTGAAAAACAACATGCAAAGTACGATGATAAAACGCGTGCGACATCGATAAAAATTCAATTACAAAAAATTCTTAATATTTGAAGGTCAAACTAAAAATATTAATACATAAAATAAAATTAAAATAAAGTCTTGTCATCGACACCAGAGAATTGCTCATATCCATAATAAATTTAATATGAATTACTTTCATATAATCTGCATTCATATAATCTGCAAGAATTACTTTTTTTTAATTTTTTACAAGTATATATATATATTTATAGCTCAACAAATATATAGATATATATAGCTCAACACCGAAAGTATATCAAGAAATACTAGAAAACAGGGAAGTTAAAATTTTGTTTTGTTAACCGAATGGCATCGTGCCGACTTATATCGTAGTGAGAGTATATAGAAGATTATCTGCAAAGTTCAGATAGATTCAGATAGCTTAAAAACTGAGGGACTTGTTTGCGTAGACAGACGGACATGGCTAGATCGACTGTTGATGCTGATCAAGAATATTACTTTATAGGATCGGAAATACCTCCTTCTAAGCCGATTATTCTTACGATGGCGTATTTAATGCGCGACGTCCAATGTTGCAACTGTAGCAATTAACACTGCATTCGTGGTTTATTTAAAATCGAATATTCTTACATTTTTTACGCTATCATTTTTTGCTGATCATGATGGTAAAAATCTTGCGATCTTGCGTCATGATCAGTGATCATATAAGTTCAGCTGAACTATCGTAAGAATTCAACCAGTGATCGAGATCATATTCCCGCAACTTCGTGCGAATGTTTAGAAAGGATGATAAGCTACTATCTTGTATAAAAAATTGTTTATATAAATTTGTTTTTTTTTTTTTAGATTTGATGTATTGATGTTTTCACTTGAAAACATTAAAAAATATCAATGTTAACCAACCGCTACTTGTTAGGCTAGAAAATTATGATTTTATGATAATATTATGATTTTATTATTATATGTGTTGTAACACTTTGTATTTGTATCATTTTAAAGACTTACACTTGGTATATTATCACTATTGCAAACTTGTTCCGATAGTAGACGATCCCGGATTTCCCACGCAAATATGCTTGGGCACTCCCGTTTATAGTCTGCAATTTTTTGTACGACAGGAGTTGTGGCTACGCGTGGCTTTGACCCACCTATCGCTCGGGGCTTAATTGATCCTGTTTCATAATATCTAAAAAAAATAAGGAAACATTAGGTTTAGTGCTTAAATATTTTGATATCGAAAAATTCTATATATTTATTAATATGCCAAATTCGGCCTATATATTCGGTCTATATAAAGGGAAAAGACTTTTACCCGTTTAATGGTAGTATTTATCTAACATGCACTTACAACAAAAACAGACACGTTATATTCATCATTTTAATATTTTTTAAAGTTAGCACCTAGGTGTATGCTATTTATGGTTTATGATGCAAACACCAAGGAGGCCAAAATGGTTATGTTTGCCTTTTTTTTATGTAAGCTATAAGATGATATTTCCCTGCTAATATAAGTCGCTGAACACGGTGAGCTTCTACAAAATTTTTTGCAAAGAACCGTTTTGAAGATATTTGCCAATCGTCGACTTTACTCTACATGTCTTTAGTGAAAATAATTTTAAATGTGTGCTATCCGCTAGAAATTAAATTTACATTAAAACATACGACTCACGAAAAAATTAAAAAATGTTAACAGTGGTTTTGTTTTATGTTCATGTTTAATGAATATTTGACTATTATTCAAGTGTATATGAAAATGTAAATCTATAACTTTGATGCTACAACAAGAAAGGAAGCAAACTTTGGCACGCCGGAGCTTGTATACCCTTGCAGATTGCAGTTAAATTACTAACAATATATATATATATATATATATATATATATATATATATATATCTATAATATATATATATATATATATATATCTATAATAATAAAAATGAAATATATATATGGAAAAACGACAAAGAAACGTCGTTTTTCATATCCATATAATATTAGTTTTACCATTTTTCTCTACTGTTTCCGATCTATAGTCGTTAAAGTTTCATAAAATTATAAAAAAAAAAATTCTGAAACATTACAAAATGCCCATATCTCAGAGTACATAAAGATATGTTAAAAAACGGTGATGTTATAATTCTTTATAAAAAATGGAAAATGTTTTTATTTTCCGTTCGTTCGTATGTCAGATATATGATATAGTTGTCCGAAGGTAAAATTTTTTTCTACACAATCTATGGCAGCTATAGGATGTTTTTTAAAACGGCGGTACATCAATGTATTCTTTCCAACATCGACGTTTTTCCATCTCTATTGGAGGGTAAACTATCGTGTATTTTTTCATCAGTCATTAATAAGAGGATTTTTTTAATTTTAGGGTAATTTTTTTATGAATTAAGACCAAAAATAATTACTTTTAGAGTAAGAGCAGATACACTCATAAAAATTTTTACCTAAAATCGCCATAAAAAAGCCGCTTTTCGCCCGTAGATTTAGAAATTCGCCATAAAAACGGGTTCAAAGGCGAGTCGCCCTAAATTTAAGAAAAACTTGCCGTAAATTTAGGAAAGAATCTTTCTCAAATTTAGGGCGATTTTCTTGTTTTAGGGCGATTTGCGAATTTATTGATGTTACTATCGATTGCTGCGATATTTTTTAAAACGGCGATACTTCAATCATCGAGATTTTTCCATCTCTATTGGAGGGTAAACTGTTGTGTATTGTTTTATGTTTTTTTATGAAAAATTATATTTTTTGTATATGTAAATGGCGCGGTTAAAAACCATGAACTATTAAAAAAAGGATTTTTTTAATTTAAGGGTTATTTTTTATTAATTAAGACAAAATATAGTTAATTTTAGAGTGAGTAACTATAAAAAGCGTACACTTGCTACTTATGTAGTAGCACATACATATCTAAGACTTGGCCGGCAACCGTCACTTCATGCTGGGGATGTTAGGACCAGTTGGGAACTATAAGCACACGTGTGCGACATTTTTCGGCATGAATTTTCGCCATGGTTTCACGAAAAATCGCCCGTAGATTTAGAAAGAAATTAAACGAAGCAAATCAGAAAACCCTGCCCTAAGTTGAAGGAAAAATGGAAAAATTACCATAAAAAAAGTTATTTAAGGTGGCTTTCCTTGTTTTAATGGTGCCTTGCCTTCAATTCAAGGAAGTCCTTTCTTAATACTAGAAAAATTTTCTTAGATTTAGGGCGATTATTTTTTATAGCGATTTTTCTTAAGTACAGGAAATATTTTTATGAGTGTACTTGCGACTTATGCAATAGCACATAAAAAAATTTCGCCATGGTTTCACGAAAAATCGCCCTTAGAAAAAAACTAAACGAAGCAAATCAAAAAAAGCTAAGCTTTTAAATCAAGAAAACCTTTTCCTAATTCTAGAATAATTTTTTTAGATTTAGGGCGATTATATTTTACGGCGCTTTTAAATATAGAAAAACATTTTTATGAGTGTAAGAGTCGTTTTTATGCAGCCATGCCTTTCCTTAAAACTAGAAAATGTGTCTTAGGTTAAGGGCGTGTTTTTTAACGTCAATTTTCTAGAAAAATATTTTAAGGAGTTTTTCCTGTATATTCTTTCCTCAAAATGTCCCCAAATGCTACCATTTAATATAAACTATTTGTTTCATATTGTCTAAAATTTCAATTATTTTAGACGTATGGACTGTGTGCCAATCGCAAAATAATTAATGTGTTCGTGAACGTTTTGAGAATTGGTAAAAGGACATACAACAAGACTTATTGTTTCAGCTGTTGCGGAAACCGAAACTAGTTCAATCTCTAAGATTGTCTCATTTGAACCAGAACCATCTACGTCGGCGGCTGCTTGTGCTGATGAAAGAGCAGTCAACAGTTTAAATTATAGCCTTTCTGAAACAATTTAAATTACTCCGCCCAGAACGGAAGTATGCGAAAAATCATATTCATATTTGCACGGAACATGCGGCCTCAACGTGTTGACATGTCCATTAAAAGGTTAAAAAATGTATTCTTTCTAGTATCGGAGAATAAGTGACTGGATTCTTTATACACGGGCACAGTCCCCTTAGAATTTAATGAATAAAAAAATCACAAAGTGTAATTATATTAAACAAAATTTTGAATTTCTTAATATGATAAAATAACTATAACTAGTAGGTGAGAAAAATGCGTAATGCGGCGGATAACGAGCGATGGGTGACAGCCCCCCTTGCTCAGTAAGTTGCTACGGGACTGCTTTAGTGTCTTATAATTTCCATGTTTATTACCTGATTTTGCGTACATCAGAAAAGGACCGCACTAGTCTAATTACTTTATTTAAATGTATTTTTGATAATTTGAAATAATAATAATGATTTGTGAGGGAGGAAATTTGCTTAGTAAAATTTTAAAACAAGCTTGACTTGCTTGCAACAGATACACATTTTTTTACCCAATTTTTTATTTCTGGTTCTATTAGTCTATGAGGCCTGCCGTTCCATACGGATGGGCATGGTTATATCGACTATAATGCGGTTGGGGATGTCTTCTTACAAACGTTTTCAATGGGTGCCATAAGAAAAAAATGTATTGGAATACTCAGAAGTTTGCAGTGAAGGAGTCATTTCAAACCCTTTAAAGTATATTTGTTTTTTATCAGCACTAACTGCCGAGGCGGCCGTCTGCACATTTGCCCGTTTGTCCATTTCTACGCAAACTACTTACTCAGTTTTGAAGCTATCTCAATGATTAAAGACTGAAATGGATTTAATATTTATTATAAAAAATAAATATTATATCCTTAATTTAATTTAAAAATATAAGGTGTACACTGAGCTTAAGCAAATGAATAACTTAACAGTTTTAGGGTAACGAAAAATTACCAAATTTGGTTTAAATTTGGTTCTCACCTGCCAAGAATTTTGCTAACACATCCGTTGGAAACTTGTAAAATCCTTGAAATATCACATGGACGGGCCCCCGAATGGGCCAGTTCCACAATTTTCTGACGCGTTGAATCGGGCAACGGCCTTCCGTTGACATAGACGCCACCCAATTGATTAATGCCACTGTGGCCCGCCGTCGAACACCCAAAAAGTGAACTCTGACCGACGGACGAATGCGGGTGGTGACCATGCATGATGTGTTCCGTCGTTAGCATCATGATTGATAAGTTTAATATATGTATAACAAGGTGGTTATAAGGGAAAAGATTCTATGATATTTAGAGCACATTGAATGCTTTCTTTAAGAGCAATTTCTTCGTTGAACTTATATCGTGACCAGATTTTGTGTATTTCTGTCGTCACTACACTGTGCACATTATTAAAAATTTTATTGTTTCTCTGTTTATATTTCGGCGGGAGCTTAATACCCTTATTACTGTTATTAAGGGACTAATAGAAAACATTCACATTAACTTTTTAAAAACACTAGAGGCGAAGTAAAAATAATATTATTAGTAAGTACATGGCTTATAATAGTAACGAATACTAGCGCAATTCGCCATTAGGGTCGTCGCGGCGAGCCCATCGACCTAGTTTATAAATCTGCAAATAATTCGCATTCGAAATTATCAAACCCGTGACGTTTTAGTTTAAACAAAAATGTCTTCTTTTACTAACAGGTTTTCCATCAGTTGACGAGGCGAGGCGCGCACTAAGCCAAGCGAAACGTTAATGAGCTCTCAAGCGAATAAACACTGGCAAGAGCAGCAGCAATAGCAGCAAATCGAGAAATTTCGCTTCAGTCAGCCATTTTGAAAGAGACTTTAACCTTACAGTTGTCCCTTTCCGTTGGCGATTTTTCAATAGCAAGTGGTATAACTTGAAGTGAGATAGCTAGAGTAACACGGTCCAGTATCAAGGCAATGACAGATATGCAGGACCAATAGAAATCGAGGAAGAGTAAGACGGCTATATTTTTTTGCTAGAAAGATAAGGCCAGCATGCAGTTTTCAAATGTATTGGTTGGTTATAATACAACTCTGGGCAACTTTAACTTTATGAATTTACAGTGATAATAAGACGAAATTTATATAAACCTAAAAAATATCATACATAAACACTTCGTCTGCGTATGCATATGTTTGGTTGTGTTTATGTTTAATGCTTAACAACTTTTCTGCCGTCGATCTTAGGTATTTGCTTATGTGTATCTTAAATTGTATGTTTTAAACTTTTGGGTGCAACAGAAACAATATCTGGAATCAGAAATTTTGGCAACAGCAAGATACAGAGAACTCGTAATAGGTATGAACTGAATTTATATTTTGTCAATTTTATTTTATTTTAATTTAATAACGAATTAAATTCTTTATTCCTTTGAGCTAAGCAGGAGCGACTAAGACCTTAAGGCTATTTAATAAAATAATAAATACGTCTATATATTTTTATGAAACAGAAAAACACAATAGCTTTAGTGCACTTTTTTTATTTTTTAACATTGAAAAAAGAAACGCACTGAGTAAAATGTAGATTATTTAAAGGCAACCCTTAAAAGGCTGCCAACTAAGCTTACCCGCACTCAACATCCTGTCCGACACGTTTTTGGGATTTTTGAAGTCACACGCACCAACGAATCCATTCGGTGCCTGCTCCACCCCAATTCAGTTCCTTCTATTTTAGTGCGCCGGCATTCAATTTTGTTTGGATTCTTCAAAGGGAAACATTCCTAGGGCGACTTTTTGTCATTCCAATTGCGTGTGCCAACAAATTTCACGGCGCCTCATGAGAGAGAAGGTGACGAATCTGATTTTGAACGGAATGTGTAAAAAGCGTTAATTTATTCTAAAATCTAGATGGTTTGCTGTGAACATTGAACATTTTTAAAATGTTTGATAATTACGCTTAGTAGTATACACCCTTTCCAAGTATTAAAATTTTAGTAAGAACTTTGCAACGCATTGAAAGAGTATACATATGTATATCATTGATCACCATTGAGTTGATCTAGCCGTCTATCCCTTTCAATGCAAGTAGACTAGGTTATTTAAGACTAGGTTATTTATTAGAACCTAGGCAGATTGTCCAAAATTAGGTGTCTTTACGTAAACATATAGATTTGTATGTACACACATATATATATATATATATATAAATCTCTCCCATTAAGTTTTTATTTATTTTGCCAAAATAAATAGATTTTCAATTATCCAATTTGTGCAAGTAGTGCAAGGGTGTTACAGCTTTTTGAAATATGAATTTCATACATATGTAAATACTTATATCAAACCGGATAGCAAGTGCAAAAGCTCTCATGCTAAATTATGGACCTTTTAGATATGGTAAAAATATTTATAACAAGAGTTCAGTCGGGGTTGTTAAATGCTTAGTACTGAATCAATCAATACCCAGAAAACTAAACAATGGGTGAAATACAAAAAAATACAAAAAATTAGAAGGAAGCTTATACTATTATATTATATTATATTATATTATATTATATTATATTATATTATATTATATTATATTATATTATATTATATTATATTATATTATATTATATTATATTATATTATATTATATTATATTATATTATATTATATTATATTATATTATATTATATTATATTATATTATATTATATTATATTATATTATATTATATTATATTATTATAATATCGCTATCCATATCTGTTTGCATTTTTTTTAAAGCTGCAAGTCTTATGTAGATATTCAGCTTGTATCAGTTTTACATATATGTATGACGGTGACTCCCCCTTCTTTATCCCATAACCCAGCGCGACTTTAAAGCTTTCAGGGAGCTATTTGTGTGTGTGTTCAGCACATAATGTATTTCTATAATAATAAATAAGTTACCATTATATGTATAAGCCAGTATGTGCATGTTCAAAACAGCGTTGTTGGCCTCTTTAAGCCACCACTTTAGAGGCCTCTGAAGATTTATCTCTAACTTTTCTTATCACATGTCACAATTTAGTTCCAGTCGACGATTTGAACAAGCTTGTCGTCAGTCGGGTCACAAAATCATAAAGAAAAAGGGGGATCAGCTGTTATTTTTCACAATGCGGTGGTTACGATTCCAAAAATTAATGACACACATAATGAAACGCGGAAATTGATGCTGTCAACAACACTTGTTCGATTGGAATTAGAGAAAACAACCGCATAAGAGAGCAGAGGCAGTCCGGTAAATTTAACAGTGTCTTTTTTCTCTGTTAAATATGTATATATATGCGAAAGGCACTGCAGCTTTGGCTGATATCTATCCTGTAGCGTTATTATAATTATGTAAATAAATATATAATTAAAAAACAATAAGATGATGAGGCTATGATATAGCCGTCCGATTTTCATGAAATTAAAACCGATATGCTTGAAACCCAGTGTTGATATATGCATGTTGACAACTGACAAAGTTAAAATTTTTCTAAACATTTTCGAATCGTTTCTATGGCAGCTATATGATATAGTTTTTCGGCTCGTTCTGACTTATATACGTACGAGTGAGAGCTTTTAGAAGACTATCTGTATAGTTTCATTTAGATTAGCTTAAAAACCGAATGACTACTTTGCGTAGAAACTTGGCCATTGATGCTGATCAAGAATATATATACTTTACAGGGTCGGAAATGCTTCCTTCTTCTGACTTTAACGATAACTAGTGATTGACTAGCTCGCATAGTAAGATAGACGGACATTGCCAAATTAACTCGAATGTTTTTGTTGCCTTATGGGGTCGACAATGACGCCTTTATTGCGTTGCAAACTTTTGGTTCTAAATCATAATACATTGCAGCAATAGTATAAAAATCATTTATAGTAAATGCTTACTTGCATTATATCACTAAGAAAGCAATACAAAACGATAACATCCCAACATACAATTGCTACACCCCGTTTTTACGCAAATTTGTATGTATATAATAATACCCGGAGTAGACCCCGGAACTGACTATAACGGCTCTGTAATAAAAGTCTGTAAATGTCTTAATTTAATACTAGATATAATTGGTAAAGCCAGGCTTTAGAATATAACAAATTTAGCTTAACATTTCTGTTTAATTTCAGAAGGCACCCTCGTATTCCTTTTCCGGTTGAGTGACTAATTGCTCATTGAAGTAGCATTGTAGCTTCGGCTACAACCGAACGATTTGTGATTTGGAGTTTGGGCCGTTGTGCCTGTGCCCAAACTCGTGTTCCAGATGACGGCGACGGCCCATTCTTAGCGGATACACAGAGCTAAATCGTCATTGTAATTGCCATCCCTGCTTTCATCCATGGTATAAGCTTAGAATGGCGAATCATATTATTGCTTAAATGTTTATTATAGCTTTCGTTTCGCAGAAAATAATTGCATCGAAACTTCATAGTAAACAAAAAGCTTGTACAAAATGTTTTAAATTCATTGAATTTTTAACAAATTTGTAAATATTTCACCTTTTTTAAAATCAATTTTGTACAATTTTATGAAATATAATTATAGTAGGATAGCTACGCCATTTTCACAGCTAGCTTTCTGAATAAAAATTTATATCTCGACTGAAACTGCCAACGACAGAAATCAGATAAAATAAGCCGGACTGACTGACTGGATATATCAACTGAGTGCGCTAATTTAACTTCATCAGTGGCGATACGCCTACTTTTCCATATATATGTATGCTTATGGATGCTGCTGATGTTGAAGTGACGCAAATGTGTGTGGCTCACCAACAATACCGCACGCGTCTACAAAACGAAAGGACGAGGACGAACACCCCAAACCCTAAGTCAAATATACAACAAAAAAAAGGGACGAGGGTAAGAACCAGGACGTGGACGTATTTTCATACGGCTCGGGATATATTTTTGGTGGAAGGAAAGAAACAGAAAAAGGTCTAAACTGTGAACTGCCAGGGTTGTGTGAGATGACTTGAGGGTTCGGGGTATCCCTTTGATTGTTTTTTGGGATTTTCATTATTTCATCTCAATGGTTTTGCATTCATGAAAATTGTCGAGACATTTGTTATACAATAATTTAATTTGCTTACCTCATAGATAAGCCTTTAAATTATACATCCAGCTGTTATAGTTCAGAGACTGTGATTAATAAGTATGCATCTTATAGCTGTTGCCGTCCGTCTCATAGACGGATGATTATTTTATATTAAAGAGAATATCAATTTAACTGCCAACAACAAAATAATTTTAGTCAGGTCTGCTCCGGTTATCCGGGTTATCGTATCGTAGGATCGGTTCTCTCGTTATACACTCCTGCCCACAATTATACGACACCCCGAAAATTTCAGTTTTGATCCTCGTAGGAAAATGCGAAAGCATAATACAAAAAAATAAAGTATGCAAAATTAGAGCCTAATAAATTCTGCTCAAAATCTGATTTTTCTATTTTAGATTGGAGCTTGCGTTTTCAAGTACCGGCAAAAAGAGCTAAGAAGCCTGATTTTTGGCATGCCTACAACTGTATCAAAACTATACGACACCTTTCAATT
>VNJS01000230.1:0-20805 GCA_008042575.1 Drosophila watanabei
AAAGGCACGCTGAAGGTTCCGGCCATCAACGTGAATGACAGCGTTACCAAATCCAAGTTCGACAACCTGTACGGCTGCCGTGAAAGCCTTGTAGACGCCATCCGTCGTGGTACGGACGTGATGATGGCCGGTAAGGTTGCCGTTGTGGCTGGCTATGGTGACGTGGGCAAAGGCTCTGCTGCCTCCCTGCGCAACGCAGGCTGCCGCGTGCTGGTGACGGAAGTTGACCCGATCTGCGCCCTTCAGGCCGCCATGGAAGGCTATGAAGTCGTCACCATGGAAGAAGCTGCTCCCCGCGGCGATATCTTCGTGACGGCAACCGGCAACGTGGACGTCATCACGCTGGACCACATGCGCGCCATGAAACACCGCGCGATTGTCTGCAACATCGGCCACTTCGACTCTGAAATTCAGATCGGTGCCCTGCGCAACTTCACGTGGGACAACATCAAGCCGCAGGTGGACGAGGTTGTGTTCCCCGATGGCAAGCGCCTGATCATCCTGTCCGAAGGCCGTCTGGTGAACCTTGGCAACGCCACGGGCCACCCGTCCTTCGTGATGTCCGCCTCCTTCACAAACCAGACGCTGGCTCAGATCGAACTGTGGACTGCACCGGAAGGCAAATACGAAGCTAAAGTCTACACCCTGCCCAAAAAGCTGGATGAGAAAGTAGCCTTCCTGCACCTTGCCAAGGTTGGCGCGCATCTGAGCAAAATGTCTCAGAAGCAGGCTGACTATATCGACGTGCCGGTCAACGGCCCGTTCAAGCACGAAGAATACCGCTACTAAAACGACCCCGGAGCAGACCAGCGGCCCTCAGCTTTTCTGGCTGGCCGCTGTGTCTCCTCCGCCCCGCATGTCCCTGCTCTGCCTATCTGGCAGGCAGGGAATGCTCCCCCAATATGCAAAACCTTCATCATCATTCTTTGCAACCATCCCTATTGGTGTATTGTTTGTAAGAAGATGGTTCAGCCCGCCAGCACACTTCCCGTGTGTCCGGCTGGACATTGTCTGCTGCAAAAGGACTTTTGAAATGAGCATTTTCGGCACAATTCTTTCCTCCATTTTCCATCACGCCAATGCGGCTACGCCGTCCGCCGCTCCGGCTGGCGCGCCCGCCACGCAGGCTGCTGCTCCGGCAACCCCGGCAGATGCCGCTGCCGCCGCTCCGGCTGCTCCGGTGGATATTGATGCCGTCCTGACGGGTCTGGCTGCCCAGAACGGCCAGAACCTGAACTGGAAAGAGTCCATTGTGGACCTGCTGAAGCTGCTGGGGCTGGACAGCTCTCTGGATGCCCGCAAGAAACTGGCCGCAGAACTGGGCTACACGGGCAGCACGGATGATTCCGCAGCCATGAACATCTGGCTGATCAAGGAAGTGCGCGCCAAACTGGCTGCCAACGGTGGCAAGGTTCCGGCTGGCCTGTAAGCCTTACAGTCCGGATGGAAACAAAAGGGGCGTGCGGGGGAAACCTCGCACGCCCCTTTTTTATAAAGCCTTCATAAAGAGCATTTTTTTTAAGTGCCCTTTTGTGCGATCCGCTCCTGTATGCGCCTCCATCTGGCGGCCTGTCCGTCAGATCTGACGGACAGCGCCACGCCCTCCCTCAGCTATGCGTCTGCTGCGCCGGATGCCGGGCCGGGGCTTTGTTCTCGCTGATCGTCACCTGAGCCAGATCCGGCCTGCTGGCGCTATCCACCACAATCACGGCTGAGCCTGCCAGCGGTGTCGCCACCCGGTCAGGCCGCAGAAGAGCACGGAAGCGGTTATCAATCACCGCCATCTGCTCGTCTTCCACATCAATCAGACCATGCTTGTCGATAAACACATTCAGGGATGATGGGATACGGATACAGCCTTCAGACGCCACATGGCCAAGGCGGCTTTCCAGGTAGACAGGGTCCGTTGCGTGCATTTCCAGCCGGATCTGCCCTTTTTCACGCGGGACAGGCAGCCAGCCTTTTTCAGCCCATTGCCAGCCGAAATCCCACACGCGCATGCCTTTGGTGCCGTTCCCCATAATACCGTTCTCGTTTTTGGTACCCAGCGCCCGGTAGCCGAGAATGTCCGCCGTGTTGATAAACACGCCGGTTGGGGTGATATAATAGAACTTGCGGCCGGTTGTCCCCGTGGAGACTTTGGTGCTGCCAATCACCTGCCAGTCTGACTGGCCCGGCAGAGCCAGCATCAGGCACATACGCTGCACGGCGGGGTTGCGGTCTACCACCAGCACAACCTGCGGGCGATCCAGTGGAAAAGACGCCTGCTGAATCTGCTCCTTCGCCAAAGCAATCCAGGCCGCTTTCTGGGCGGAGGACACTTTGAGCGCCACCGGCACTTCATGCCGGAAGGCGCTGTTCAGCCGTGTGGCTTCCGCGCGGGCATCTTCTTCGTTCAGAACAGGGATTTCCGGCAGGGGTGGTGCTTCTTTCAGCACCGGTTCCGCCGGAGTGAGCGGAGGGGACGGAGCCCCTTCCTGATCAGCCTGTGCGGGCTGACCACCCGCCTGCCCGACCGGCGGTGCAGAAACAGCCTGAGCCGCCCCCGTAGCACACGCAAGTCCCGGCACAAGGAGCAAACTGCCGGCAATAAAAAGGAGTGTCGGACCCTTTGCCCCTGACATACCACGTCTCTCCTGCCCTAATTAGCAGGAGAGATTATGGCACCCCTTCCCGCAGGAGGGAAATTGTCAAATATTGATGGACCGGTTGTCCGCACCCAGAGCCGCTTCCTTCACGGCTTCGCTCAGCGTCGGGTGAGCATGGCACACACGACCGATATCCTCGGCAGAGGCACCAAATTCAATGGCCATCGTCGCTTCGGCAATCAGTTCACCCGCGCACGGACCAATAATGTGCACGCCCAGAACGCGGTCTGTTTTCTCACAGGCCAGCACTTTGACGAATCCGTCCGTCATGCCCAGCGCCCGCGCACGGCCATTGGCCATGAAGGGGAATTTGCCGGTCTTGTAGGTCGTGCCTTTTTCCTTAAGCTGCTCTTCCGTAAAGCCGACGGACGCCACTTCAGGCCATGTATAAATCACGCCCGGAATGGCATCATAATTCACATGCCCGGCCTGCCCGGCCAGAATTTCAGCCAGAGCCACGCCTTCTTCTTCTGCCTTATGTGCCAGCATCGGCCCGGCAATCACGTCGCCAATGGCGTAAATGCCCGGAACATTGGTAGCAAAGTGCGCGTCCGTTACAACGCGGCCGCGTTTGTCCAGCTCAATACCAGCCTCTTCCAGCCCCATGCCCTTGCTGGCAGCCGTGCGGCCAACAGCCAGCAGCACAATGTCTGCCTCCAGCGTTTCCACCGCGCCACCAGCAGCGGGTTCAACGCTCAGCACGACGCCTTTTTTGGTTTTTTCGGCTTTGGTCACCTTATGGCCCAGCTTGAGCTTGAAGCCCTGTTTGACCAGCAGTTTCTGGAACTGGGACGCGACCTCGTTATCCGTGCCCGGCACCAGACGGTTTAGATACTCAATCACCGTGACCTCAGCGCCAAGACGCTGCCACACGCTGCCCAGTTCCAGACCAATCACGCCACCGCCGATCACCACCAGACGCTTCGGCACTTCAGAAAGCTCCAGCGCGCCGGTTGAGGTCACGATGGTTTTTTCATCCACCTCAATGCCCGGCAGGTTTGCACTATCACTACCGCTGGCGATGATGATGTGTTTTGCCGTGACCGGCTTGCCGTCAACCGTAAGGCGCCCCGTGCCTTCTACCTTGCCGTGGCCTTTCAGCCAGGTGATGCCGTTTTTCTTGAAGAGGTATTCAACCCCTTTCACGTTGGCACCTACAATCTCAGCCTTGCGGGCCTGCATGCGGGCCAGATCCAGCTTCACGCTGTCAATCACCACACCATGCGCTGCAAAATCATGGCCTGCGGCGTGGTAGTTTTCAGAAGACTGCAACAGCGCCTTGGACGGAATACAACCCACATTCAGGCAGGTGCCGCCCAGTGTGGCGCGTTTTTCCACGCAGGCTACCTTAAAGCCAAGCTGTGCAGCGCGAATGGCGCACACATAGCCACCGGGGCCAGCGCCAATCACCACAACATCATAATCTGTCTGCGCGGGGGCTTCTGCCTGCGGTGCGGCGGCTGCCGGTTTCGCCGCAGCCGGGGCCGCAGCAGGTTTTTCAGCTTTATCCGCCGGGGCAGACTTGGCCTGTGCCGGGGCGGATGCCCCGGCAGCGCCCTGCTCCAGTGTGGCCAGCACGGCCCCTACAGCCACTTCATCCCCTTCCGCAACGGCGTGCGCCGCCAGCCGACCATCTGCCGGAGCAGGCACTTCCACGCTCACTTTATCGGTTTCCAGCTCAACAACCGGCTCGTCCGCTTTCACAGCGTCGCCCGGCTGCTTGAGCCATTTCCCGACAGTAGCGGTGGTGACACTTTCTCCAAGGGACGGAACCTTGATTTCAATCGGCATGGCTTTGTTCTCGTTTACGTTCAGGGTCAGAAAAAGAAAAAGGCTGGCTGAGGTTTTTTCAGCCAGCCCCCATCACTCTCAGACGTCAATCAGAAGACGGCGGGGGTCTTCCACATTCTGCTTGATGCGGACAAGGAAGCTGACAGCCTCTTTGCCGTCCACAATGCGATGATCATAAGACAGCGCAATATACATCATCGGGCGGATCACCACCTGACCATTCACGGCCACCGGGCGTTCCTGAATGGAGTGCATGCCCAGAATACCGGACTGCGGTGCGTTCAGAATGGGCGTGGACAGCAGGGAGCCGTAAATCCCGCCATTGGTGATGGAGAAGGTACCGCCAGCCAGATCATCAATCTTGAGCGTGCCTTCCCGCGCAGCTTTACCAAAGCCTGCAATGGTTTTTTCAATTTCCGCATAGTTCAGCGTGTCGGCATTTTTGATCACCGGCACGACCAGCCCGTTGGGGCCACCCACGGCAATCCCGAGATTGACGAAGTCGCGATAAATCACGTCATCGCCGTCAATTTCAGCGTTAATCGCCGGGAATTCCTTCAGTGCGGCAATCACAGCGCGGGAGAAGATGGACATAAAGCCCAGCTTCACACCATGCTTTTTCACAAATGCGTCCTGATATTCCTTCCGCAGCGCCATAGCTTCGGACAGGTCAACCTCGTTAAAGGTCGTCAGGATGGCAGCGGTGTTCTGCGCATCTTTCAGGCGGCGGGCGATGGTGCGGCGCAGGCGCGTCATCTTCACGCGTTCTTCACGCGGGTCATCATTACGGGCGGGTTTGGGGGCGGCAGGGGCCTGAGCCACCGGCGGCTGGGACAGGAAGCCCAGAACATCGCCTTTGGTAATCCGGCCATCTTTCCCCGTGCCGGAGCCAACCTGTTCCGCGCTCAGGCCGTTTTCCGCCATGATCTTGCGGGCAGCAGGCAGGGCGGCCGCAGCATCGACGGACGGCGCAGCCGCCGGAGCCGCTTTAGCAGCAGGGGCAGGAGCAGCCGGAGCTGCGGCAGGGGCTTCTTTCTTTTCAGCCGGGGCTGCCTTGGCAGCCGGTTTTGCAGCGCCAGCGCCACCGGGCTCCAGTGTGGTCAGCAGGGCGCCAACTTCCACTTCATCCCCCACCTTGGCCACTTCCGCGCCCAGCACACCCGCCTGCGGGGCCGGAACTTCCACGCTCACCTTGTCGGTTTCAAGCTCAACAATCGGCTCATCAGCGGCCACGGTATCTCCGGCTTTTTTCAGCCATTTTGCCACCGTGGCGGTTGTTACGCTTTCACCCAGTGTCGGCACCTTGATTTCGACTGACATCCTATATCCCCATTTCCTTCAAACACTCCCCGGCAGAAACGTCTCTTTTTGCAGATCTGCCGGGCTGTCATGCCTGCCATTTTCGGGCAGGCGGTCTTTTCAGATGGTCTGTTTTCAGTCCGTTTTCTTCAAACCCAAGGCCCTTTCCACAAGGTTCGCCTGCTCTGCCGCATGGATGCGCGCCAGACCTGTTGCCGGGCTGGCAGCCGCAGCACGGCCCACATAACGCGGGCGGCCCGCCTTATGCTGCGCGGCCTGAAGCGCATTTTCAATCCGGCGATCAACAAAATGCCACGCCCCGCCATTTTCCGTTTCTTCCTGGCACCAGATCACCTCCGCTTCAGGATAACGCTTCAGCTCGGCGGCGAGGGCTGCTTCCGGGAACGGGTAGAGTTGTTCCAGACGCAGGATGGCAACGTCCTTCAATGTGTTTTCCCGGCGTGCGGCCAGCAGATCATAATAGACCTTGCCAGAGCAGATCACGACGCGCCTGATCTGCGCATCAGCCACCAGACCATCGTCCTGCGGGTCATTCACATCGGCCAGCACTGGCTGGAAGCGTGTCCCCGGCCCGAAGTCGGACAGGGCGGAAATGGCCAGCTTGTGGCGGAGCAGAGATTTCGGCTCCATCACAATCAGCGGTTTACGGTAATCCAGCTTCAACTGGCGGCGCAGCGCATGGAAGTAGTTGGCCGGGGTTGTGATGTTGCACACAAACATATTGTCTTCAGCGCAAAGCTGGAGGTACCGCTCAAGCCGTGCGGAAGAATGTTCCGGCCCCTGCCCTTCGTACCCATGCGGCAGCAGCATGACCAGACCGGACATCCGCAGCCATTTGGTTTCACCCGAGGCAATAAACTGGTCGATAATCACCTGTGCGCAGTTGGCAAAGTCACCAAACTGCGCTTCCCACAGCACCAGTGTTTTGGGGTTGCGCAGGGAGTAGCCATACTCAAAACCCAGCACGCCATATTCTGAAAGAAATGAGTTCCAGATTTCAATTTTGGCCTGCTCACCATCAATATGGTTCAGCGGTGTGAAGGGGGTCTGGTTGGTCTGGTCGATCAGTGTCGCATGACGCTGGCTGAACGTGCCGCGCTGGCAATCTTCACCTGACAGACGCACACGATGTTTTTCCAGCAGTAGAGAGCCAAAGCCCAGAGCCTCCCCCGTAGCCCAGTCAAACCCTTCCCCGGAGGAGAACATCCCGGCTTTTGCTTTAAGCTGGCGTGCGATTTTGGAATTGAGGTCAAAATCACCCGGCACCTGCGTGATGGCAGAACCAATTTTCTGGAGCGTTTCAACCGCCACACCCGTTTCCGGATAGGCAGATTCCACTTTACCGGTTGTGGGGGCAATCAGCCCGGCCCAGCCGCCTTCAAGCCAGTCCGCCTTGTTCACCTTATAGGATTGTGCGGCCTTGTAGTCTTCATCCAGTTTCTGGAAGAAGGCATCCCACTGGCTCTTCACATCCTCATCTGTCACAACACCAGCCTGCACAAGGCGTTTTGCATAAAGCGTATGCGGCGTTTCATGCTCGGCAATGGCTTTATACATCACCGGCTGCGTGAAGGCAGGTTCATCCGTTTCATTGTGCCCGTGGCGACGGTAGCAGACGATATCCAGCACGATGTCACTGGCAAAAGCCTGCCGGTAATCCTGCGCCAGACGAGAAACGTAAATCACCGCCTCAGCATCATCACCGTTGACATGCAGGACGGGGGCTTCAATCGCTTTGGCAACGTCCGTGCCGTAAATACCGGAATGGCCGTTTTTCGGGTCCGTCGTGAAGCCGACCTGATTATTCACCACCATATGGATGGTGCCGCCCGTGCGGTAACCGGGAAGCTGGGACATGGAGAGTGTTTCATACACCACCCCCTGCCCGGCAAAGGCAGCATCCCCGTGGATGACAATGCCCATATGGCTTCCGCGGGTTTCCGTATCCCCGCTATCATCCTGAATGGCGCGCACCTTGCCACACACCACAGGGTCCACTGCTTCCAGATGGGACGGGTTGGGTTGCAGGGAGATATGGACGGACTTTCCGCCCACTTCCACATCCGTGGAGGAGCCGAGATGGTATTTCACATCCCCTGAACCCGCCACATCATCCGGTTTGAAAGACCCACCGGCAAATTCATTGAAGATCGCCACATAGGGTTTGCGGACTACGTTCACCAGCGTGTTCAGACGCCCGCGATGCGCCATGCCGATGGTGACAGAGGTCACGCCCTGTGCGGCGGCCTGATCAATAATGGCATGCAGGGAGGGGATGGAAATTTCCCCGCCCTCAAGACCAAAGCGCTTCGCGCCGACGTAGCGTTTCTGGCAGAAAGATTCAAAACCTTCTGCTTCCGTCAGGTTTTTCAGGATGGCTTTCTGCTCATCCACCGTCACGGTCTGGCGCCACTGGTCGCCTTCCAGACGGTTGCGGAGCCAGTCGCGCTGTTCGGCATTGCGGGCATACACATATTCCGCGCCGATTGTGTCGCAATAGACGGCCCGGAGTGCCTCCACCACTTCACTGACTTTGGCCGTGGTGCGGCCTTTCAGCAGCGGAGCCATGAGGGAACCGATATAGACTTCGCGACCCAGATCTTTCTGCGTGAAACCGTAAGTCGCCGGGTCCAGTTCCGGTGTGGCGTGCGGCACCCGCAGGCCCAGCGGGTCCAGCCGGGCTTCCTGATGCCCGTAAACGCGGAAGGCGCGGATCAGCCGGGC
Organism: Drosophila watanabei; assembly: GCA_008042575.1. NCBI lineage: Eukaryota > Metazoa > Arthropoda > Insecta > Diptera > Drosophilidae > Drosophila > Drosophila watanabei. The sequence goes on from VNJS01000230.1 coordinate 8,484, forward strand.
AATGGCCAGACTGTCCGTGGCGGCCAGTCCACCTGCGGCACTGCCTGCTCCGCCTTTGGCCGGAGCAGCAGGCTCTTCCCCCGTGATGATGGACGGGCGTGGCGCCCAGGAGGCCCCCACGGCGTCTTTCAGCACTGCGGCTTCATCATCATCCAGAGAGCCAAAAAGCGTATCAAATGAGGGGTCAACGCTTTTGGGGTCCTGCGCCCAGCGGGCATACAGGTCCGCCAGATACGCGATATTTGCTCCGTTGAGCGCGGTTGTCAGCACGTCTGAAGCTGCCATGATCAGAGTCCTCCCTGCTGCCGGGCAAGCCCGTTCTGGCAGCCAGCGGTTGTGTTAGTCCCGAACGTAAGCCGGATCATTGTTCTTTCACCCTGCGCTGTGGCGCAGGGTGCCCTGCCCGCATAGTCTGAATTCCGTGAGGCTGAAGGCGTTCCCGCCCTCAGCCGCTCTGATGATTTTGCTAGACCGCGCCAGAAGCGCCGACAAGAGAGCCAGCTGTCACGGTGTGGAGAGGCGGTGCGCGGCCTGCGCGGCAGCGGCTCCACGGGCCAGCCAGCTTTCACTTCCCATCTCAGCGAGGCGTGATGCCGTACGGGCAAAGGCGTCCGACCCTTCGCCTGTAGTAAAAAGCTGGTCAGGGGCCGCCGCGGCTGAGGCAAAAAGCAGGTTTCCGTTATCGTAGAGCGCATCCACAAGGGTGATAAACCGGCGGGCAAGATTGGCTTCATCCTGCCCCATGCAGGGAATTGCCTCGATAATGACCACCGGGAAGCGCCGGGCCAGCGCCAGATAATCATTCGGGCCACGCGGCGTGCCACACAAAGATTTGAAATCGAACCGTGCAACGGAACCGGCGGCCTGATCCACCTCAAACGTGCGTCCACTGAATTCCAGCGTCACCGGAGCAGCCTCCTGCCCCTCCGCATAGCGGGCAAAAATGCTGTCCAGTCTGGCCCGAGCCTGTGCATCTGCGGGAACCAGCCATGTCTCCCGGTCCTGCTGCCGCCCGCGCCGGTAATCCCGCGGAGAGTCCAGTTCCACCGTATCCAGCTCCCGCCGGATGATGGCGATAAACGGTTTAAAGGCATCCGCGCCGGGGCGGTTCTGGAACAGTTCTCCCGGCTCGGTATTAGAGGTGGAGACAATCACCACACCCTGCGCGAACAGGGCCTCAAACAGCCGCCCCAGAATCATGGCGTCCGCAATGTCATTGACCTGAAATTCATCAAAACACAGCAACTGCGCACGCGCCGCAATAGCCGCCGCCAGCGGCGGGATGGGGTCCGCCATGCCGGGGTTGGCGGCTTTCAGCGCGTGCAACTTCTGATGCACATCCTGCATGAAGCGCAGGAAGTGGATGCGCTCCTTTTTCTGCACAGGCGCGCAACTGAAAAACAGGTCCATCACCATGGTTTTGCCACGGCCAACCCGGCCGACAATATAAAGCCCGCGCGGACGCGGCGGCGGAGCCTGCGGCTTCAGCCTGCGCGCAAGCCCCGCCAGCAGGCCGCCTTTTGCTGGGGCAGCCGGGGGCGGCATGGTAGCCAGCTCACGCCAGAGCTGGTCCAGCCGCTCCACCACGCGGGCCTGATCCGGGTCACTATTCAGCTCACCGGAAGCAATCCGCTCCCGATAAAGAGCCAGAGGTCCCCGCCCGGTAAAAGACGAGGCCTCGTCCTTATTGATATACGTCATAACTATAGGCGGATAGCTGGGAGATATCCCTCTCCGCAAGGGGAAGACGCTCTCGTAACTGTGTCGTGACAGACTCCGGGCAGCAGGCGGCACTCTTGCTCAGCCTTTTTCCAATAAGGAGCAGGACTTATGGACTGGAACGCCTACCGCACTCACCTCGGCGCAAACACGAAAGTGTTCGCCCAGCTTTCCCCCAACACGTTGCAGGGGTTGCAGACTCTTGAAACCGTGCCCGCTGCCAACAAACATCTGGACGCCAAGACGCGGGAGCTGATCGCGCTGGCCGTGGCCGTCACCACCCGGTGCGATGGCTGCATTTCCGTCCATACCGTTGCGGCTAAAAATGCCGGCGCGACAAAAGAAGAAATTGCAGAAGCCCTTGGCGTGGCGGTTGCCCTCAATGCCGGTGCAGCTCTGGTCTATTCCACCCGTGTGCTGGATGCGTTTGAAAATCAGCCCTCCTAATCCCCTCCTTTTGCGCGCAGAGTATTAAGGCGCCTTAGCCCGGCAGGTTTATTCCTCCGGGGCCAGCGGCAGAGTGGGCATGCCGTGGCCGCCGGGCTTCATCACCCACAGGCGTGCGCCCCGCACCGTGCGGTCTGACACAACGCGCACGCCTTCTGGCCCCACAAAGAGAGCCTGCGCGCCGTCCCGCCACGCCGTAAAACGATCAAGACCACGCACACCGGGGCAGGACTGGCGCAACGGCGCTGCGCTGATAACCAGATCCATCCCCGCGCACAGCGAGTCGGGCAAGAGCGCCATGCCGTCTGATCTATCCCTTACCCGGAGCAGCACGGCGCGTCCTTTCAGATTCAGCAGGCAGACATCAGGCTCTCCATCCTGCCCGCACGCCAGCGCGCCATCCGGTGTTGCCTCTCCTTCCGCCGGGAAAGGCTGTATGGGCAAGGCGAACGCCTGCTGCCATGCGGCGCGCACCAGATACGCATCCCGCGACTGCCCGCCAACCAGCACCTGACGCCCGTCCCGCACCGCCATGAGCCCCCCATCCGGGCTGATAAGCAGATCCGGCTGCGTCACCAGACAGGGGGACAGCACACCCACCAGTATGAGCGCCAGCCCGGCCAGCCGCCAGACGAGCCGCCACAGGCACAGCCAGCACACCCCGAGCAGCACCGCAGCCAGCCCCCAGCCGGGCATGGACGGCACAGCTACGCGGGCAGCGGGCCAGTGCGCAATAGAATGTGCCCCGGCCAGAACAGCCTGAATCCCCCACCCCATCAGGTGGAGCGGCACCGCGTCCAGATGCANCATCACCGGCACGGCCACCAGATTGGCCAGAATGAAAAACGGCTGCACCTCCCCAAAATGCGCCATGACAACAGGGAGCGTTGCAAGGCCAGCCAGCAGACTGGTCAGCGTCAGGGTTGTCAGATGCAGCGCCAGCCAGCGCCCGAAGCCGCGCTTTTCTTCCCGAAACCGGGAAAGATACGGGCGCGCCACCTCATACCCCGCGATCAGTGCCATCACGGCGGCAAAAGACATCTGGAACGCTACCCCCAACACAGCCTGCGGCGTACCCAGCAGCACAACCACCGCCGCCAGCGCCAGACCGCGCATGGACACAGCACGCCGCCCCACCACAAGCCCCAGCACAACCACCCCCGCCATCATCAGGCTGCGCAGGGCTGGCAGATGCAGGCCCGTCAGCGCCACATAGGCCGCACCCCCTAACAGTGCGAGCAAGGCCGCGATCTCCTTGCATGGCCAGCGCAACGCCGCCCACATCCATGCGGAAAGCCCGAGGCGGACCACCGCCATCAGCACTCCAAGCACGATGCCCAGATGGAGTCCTGCTACAGCCAGCAGATGCGCCAGCCCGGAGGCAGAAAAATCCTCCCGCACAGCACGCGGCACGGAGGCCCCCTCACCCGTCAGCACCGTAGAGGCCACGGTGCCCGCAGCGCCCGGCAAAACCTGCCTGATCCGCGCATCAATGCGCTCCCGCAGCGGCTCTAGCCTTATGGAAAACCCTCGCGGAGGCGCGGCACAGATTGCCTGACCATCCTGCCCCTCAGCATCCAGCCCCGGAATACTTTCATCGGCAGGCTCAACAGAGCCGGGCGTCCTGCTCTGCCTCGTCAAACCGCCATTCACCAGACCGGCATGAAAAGGTGTGCCATGTGAACACATTACCGGCTGCACCGCCCCAAGTGCACGCCCGGACCCGGCGCTGCCTGCAAACCACGCCTCACGCTGCACATCCCGCCCACCGGGGAATGCCGGGAATGGCGGAGGCCTCAGCAAAGCCCGCACCTGCACCGCATTTCCGGGCACAAGGCGCGCAGAATCGTCCGGACGTAAAGTGATGCTAAGTGTGCGTTGCAGCGGTCGCATGCCCTGATCCAGCGGGGTGGCGAATCTGGCCCCGGCCAGCACCAGCCGCCGCGCACCGGCAGAGTCGTCCGCGCCACGCGGCGGCATGACTGTCACGGACTGTACCGTGCCCGACACCACAACCGCCCGGCGCGGCAATTCCGGCATGGGGGGCTGGCGGTGCGCCGCACTCCATGCGGACACAAAGCCGAGCGCCAGAGCCATACAGGCTCCGCCTGCCAGCCGCCCCCAGACAGACAACCAGCCGACAGCCAGAAGAACTGCCCCCAGCACAAGCACGATCAGCGGCAGCCCCACGCCCCAGACCGCCCCCGGCTCCTGCAGCAGCAGAAAGTAGGCCAGCACGCCAAGCGCCATGCCGACCGGCCCCCACAGCACCAGCCGCCGTTGCTCCGCAAGAAGAGCAGCCGTCAGGAAGGACATATGGCTCCCCGCGTGTGTGCGTGATAAGGATGCGCCCCATGACGACGATCCGCACACGCTTTGCCCCGAGTCCGACCGGCCTGCTGCATATCGGCAACGCCCGCGCGGCCCTGTTCAACTTTCTTTTTGCCCGTCATCACGGCGGCGAGTTCCTCCTGCGCATTGAGGATACCGACCGTGAGCGGTCCACCCAACAGGCTGTCGATGTTATTTTCGACGGGCTGGCCTGGATGGGCATTACGGCAGATGAAGCGCCTGTTTTCCAGTCCACCCGGCAACCGCGCCATACGGAAGTCGCGCTGGAACTGCTGGAAAAAGGTCTGGCCTACAAGTGCTACTGCACGCCTGAAGAACTCAAACAAATGCGTGAAGACGCAATGGCAAACGGCAAACCGCCCCGTTACAACGGGATGTGGCGTGACCGTGACCCATCGGAAGCGCCCGCTGGCGCGCCCTATGCCGTCCGCATCAAAGCCCCGCGTGAGGGCGAGACTGTTATTGAAGATCTGGTGCAGGGCGAAGTCCGCGTCGCCAATGCCGAACTCGATGATATGATCATCCTCCGCTCCGACGGCACTCCCACCTACCAGCACGCCGTGGTGGTGGATGACCATGATATGGACATCACCCACGTTATTCGCGGTGATGACCACCTGACCAACACCTTCCGTCAGGCCATGATCTACCGTGCGATGGGGTGGGACCTGCCGCGCTTTGCTCATCTGCCGCTCATCCACGGGCCGGATGGCGCCAAACTGTCCAAACGGCACGGTGCGCAGTCCGTGGTGGAATTCCGGGATGAAGGCTATCTGCCGGAAGCCCTGTGCAATTACCTGCTGCGTCTGGGCTGGGGCCACGGCGATGCGGAAATCCTGTCCCGTGAAGAGCAGATCAACCTGTTTGATCTGGACGGTGTCGGCCGCTCCCCCTCCCGCATGGATTACGCCAAGCTGCTGCACATCAACGCCGTGTGGCTGCGTCAGGCGGATGATGAACGCCTGACGAACGACGTCATGGACCGCCTGAAAGCCTTTGAGGGTGTCAGCACGGATGATACCGTCCGCGCCCGCGTTCTGGCGCTGATGCCCGGCCTGAAGGAACGCGCCCGCACACTGGTGGAACTGACGGAAAGCGCTGCCTTCCTCGGCCGCCATGTGCCGCTGGACTTCAACGCCAAGGCAGAAAAAATCCTGACGCCGGAAGCCCGCACCCTGCTGGACGGTCTGGCGCGCGACCTGGCTGCGGTGGAAGACTTCACGCCGGAAAATATTGATGCCGCCCTGCGCCGCTTTGCGGAAGCTGGTGAGCACAAACTCGGGCAGGTTGCTCAGCCGCTGCGTGCAGCCGTCACAGGCTCCAACACCTCTCCGGGGATTGACGCCACGCTGGCGGCTCTGGGGAAAGATGAAACCCTCGCCCGCATCGGAGCCGTGCTGCATGGCTAGCTTTTCAGGCCGGCACTCCCGGCATCTGCTCGGTCTGCAAGGCATGACGCCAGACCAGATTGAGCCGCTGCTTGATCTGGCCGAAAGCTATGCCCTGCTCAACCGCTCCCGCAAGGTGCCAAGAGACGTGCTGCGGGGCCGGACGCTGATCAACCTCTTTTTTGAGGACAGCACCCGGACCCGCACCTCTTTTGAACTGGCAGGCAAGCGTCTGGGCGCGGATGTGATCAACATGTCCGTCGCCCAGTCCTCCGTAAACAAGGGGGAAACCCTGCTGGATACGGCGGCCACACTGAACGCCATGCAGGCCGACCTGCTGGTGGTGCGCCATTCCCAGTCCGGCGCGCCTGCCCTGCTGGCGCAGAAGGTGGAAGCCTGTGTGGTCAATGCGGGCGATGGCACGCATGAACACCCGACACAGGCGCTGCTGGACGCCCTGACCATCCGCCGCCATTGCGGCCGCTTTGCGGGGCTGACCGTCGCGATTTGCGGGGATGTTGCTCATTCTCGCGTGGCGCGTTCTGATATCCACCTCCTTACCACAATGGGTTGCAAGGTTCGCGTCGTGGGGCCGCCGACACTCGTGCCGGGTGGCTTTAAAAGCCTCGGAGTGGAGGTGTTCCACACTATGGAAGAAGGGCTGCGCGGGGTGGATGTGGTAATGATGCTGCGCCTGCAACGCGAGCGTATGTCCTCCGGGCAGATCCCCAGTGCGCGGGAATATTTCCGTTTTTACGGGCTGGACCAGCGGCGGCTGGCTCTGGCGAACAAAGACGCGCTGGTCATGCACCCCGGCCCGATGAATCGCGGCGTGGAAATTGACAGTCTGGTGGCCGATTCCGACCAGAGCGTGATTCAGGAACAGGTTGAAATGGGCGTGGCCGTTCGCATGGCCGTGCTGGATCGGCTGACCCGCAGCAGGCATTCCGCATGAACACTCTTCTTTTTGATAATGTCCGCCTGATTGATCCGGCCTCCGGGCTGGATCAGCCGGGCCGCCTGCTGGTGCGCAATGGCGAGATTGCAGGCACCGACAAAGCCGGAGCCGAAGGCGCACCAGACGGCGCTGAAATTATTGACGGTCAGGGCGCGGTGCTGTGCCCCGGCCTTGTTGATATGCGCGTGGAAATTGGTGAGCCGGGGCACGAATATCGGGAAACAATTGCCTCCGCCGCTCGTGCCGCTTCCGCTGGTGGCATTACCACCATTGCGGTGCTGCCCACCTGTGAACCCGCGATTGATAACCCCGCTCTGGTCCGCCTGCTGCGCACGCGCGGGGAGGAAACCGGCGCCATTTCCATCCTGCCTTACGGCGCGCTGACAAAAGGCTGCAAAGGGCAGGAACTGGCGGAAATCGGCCTGCTGCATGAAGCCGGGGCCGTGGCCTTTACGGATGGTGCCCGTGCGATTGACCCCGCCCGCCTGATGCGTCTGGCGCTCGCCTATGCGGGCGGCTTCGGCGCAATGATTGTCCAGCACCCGGAAGACCCCTCTCTGGCTGGCTCTGGCTGCGCCACGGCAGGGGAACTGGCGACCCGCATGGGCCTGCCGGGCATTCCGCCCGTGGCGGAAGCCATCATGATTGCGCGCGATATTCGTCTGGCGGAACTCACCGGCGGGCGCCTGCATTTTGGGCATGTCTCCACAGGGGAAGGCGTTGCGCTGATCCGGCAGGCCAAGGCGCGAGGGCTGAATGTCACGTGTGACACCGCTCCGCATTATTTTGACCTGAACGAAAACGCGATCGGCGATTTCCGCACCTACGCCAAATTCTCTCCTCCCTTGCGTGCGGAAGAGGATCGTCAGGCACTCTGCGCGGCGCTGGCCGATGGCACGATTGACGCTATTGCCTCCGACCACCTGCCGCGTGATGCGGACGATAAGCGCCTGCCCTTCGCACAAGCCGCCACGGGGGGCACGGGCATGGTCACGCTGCTGGGCGTCACGCTGGCGCGGGTGCATGACGGCACACTTACCCTGCCGCAGGCGCTGGCCTTGCTGACGCACAAACCCGCAGCACTGCTGGGCACTACCAGCGGCACGCTGGCAACCGGGGCCGCAGCGGACCTCTGTCTGTTTGCACCAGACCAGAGCTGGCTGGTGCAGGCAGGCAAACTGCCGGGCCGGGCCCAGAACACGCCGTTTGATGGCCGCCCGCTGGAAGGCCGTGTGCTGGGCACATGGAAAGGCGGACGCCGCGTTTACGGAGCCGTAGCAGCATGATGTCCGACCTGCCCTCCTATGCGCTGTGGCTTCTCGCGGCCATGGCCTTCATGGGGTACGTGCTTGGCAGCGTGCCGTTCGGCCTGATCCTGACCAATATGGCCGGGGTGGGGGACCTACGGAAAATCGGCTCCGGCAATATTGGCGCAACCAATGTGCTGCGCACAGGCCGGAAAGATCTGGCTGCCGCCACGCTCGGGCTGGACGCCGCCAAAGGAGCGCTCGCGGTCGTCATTGCATGGATCATGACGCCACCGGATTTTTCCGACCGGATTCTGGCCGTCACGGCTCTGGCTGTGGTGGTCGGGCATTGCTACCCGATTTTCCTTGGCTTTAAAGGCGGCAAAGGGGTTGCAACCGGGCTGGGGGCTCTGCTGGCGCTCTCCCCCATCACCGGGCTTATCGGCTGTGCCGCATGGCTGGGTGTAGCAAAGCTCACACGTATTTCCTCCGCCGGAGCACTTGCTGCCTTTCTCATTATGCCGTTTGTAACGCTTGCGCTTTACGGCTTCAGCTTTCAGGCATCTGGCAAACCGATGGCCGTGCTGCTGATCAGCCTGCTGGTGCTCATGCGGCACAGCGCCAATATCGGTCGTATTCTGAACGGCACAGAACCACGGGTTCCTCCCAAACAAAAATGAACACGCTTGTCGCCTGCCTGCGTCTGGCCCGCACCGAGTCTGTGGGGCCACGCACATGGCGGCGGCTGCTGAGCCAGTATCATTCAGCCGAGGCCGCACTCGACGCCCTCCCCCGCCTGCCCCAGCGCGGACGGGAGCCGCTGGTTATTCCCTCACAGGACAGTATCCTGCGGGAAATTGAGGCCACCCTCCGCATGGGCGGCCATATTCTCACGCTGCTGGACGCAGACTATCCATTTCTGCTGAAGGAAATTCCGGACGCCCCTCCTGTTCTCAGCGTACTGGGGGATGTTGCCGCCCTGAGCCACCCCGGCATCGGGCTGATTGGCGCGCGCAATGCCTCTTCTTCCGGCCTGCGGCTGGCGGAAAGTCTGGCGACGGAACTGGTAGAAGCCGGTTTATCCGTTGTCTCCGGGCTGGCCCGCGGGATCGACACCGCCGCCCATAAAGGCGCCCTGCACCGCAAAGGCCTGACCATTGCAGCCATTGCCGGGGGGCTGGATAAACCCTACCCGCTGCAAAATGCGCATCTTCAGGCCGAAATTGCCGAAAAAGGCGCTGTGATAACGGAAGCCCCACTTGGCACGGCTCCGCTCAACCGCCATTTTCCGCGCCGCAACCGGCTGATTGCCGGGCTGACGCTGGGCTGTGTTGTGGTGGAAGCGGCCCCAAAATCCGGCACTCTTATTACGGCCCGGCTGGTGGGCGACTACGGGCGGGAGCTATTTGCTGTCCCCGGCTCCCCGCTGGACCCGCGCTGCCGGGGGAGTAATGACCTGCTGCGCAACGGGGCGGTGCTCACAGAAAGTGTAGCGGATATTCTGCCCCACCTGCCTCCTGTTCTGCCGGAACAGCCAGTCAGCACCCACGTCGCGCCGTACTCTGCTCCAGAACCCGTTTTGCAGCGCCACCCGGAGGACTCGCAGGCGCGACACCCTTCTTTTTCCTTCACTCCGTCTGATTTTCCTGAAACGGAAGGCCGAACGGACAAGACCACGGCCACATCTGCGCCCCCTTCTAAAAGCCGAAAATCCCCCCAGAACGGCGCTTTTCTGCCCTTGCAGGCTACTCTTCCCCCGCCCTTACGTGCCGCCTCCACCCCTGCTTCTGTCATAACAGAACCGCCCCTACCTCTCGCAGAAACGTGTGAGGCTGTGCGGGAAAAAGTGCTTGATCTGCTCTCCTTTACGCCCATAGCGGTTGACGATCTGGTTAGGCGCTGCCAGTTCTCAGCTTCCGCCGTCTTGACCGTGCTCACGGAACTTGAGCTGTCTGGCAGTCTGGACTCACTCCCCGGTGGGCGTGTTGTTCGTGCCGCCAGTCATGGCGAAAACGGCTGAGTCTCGATGTAGCTTCCGGCAGGTCGGAGAGAGTATGACTGACGTTGTGGTGGTCGAATCGCCCGCAAAAGCGAAAACGATCAACAAATATCTGGGCAATGACTACACGGTGCTGGCCTCCTTCGGCCACGTGCGCGATCTGCCGCCCAAAGACGGGTCTGTGCGCCCGGACGAAGATTTTGCCATGTCCTGGCAGGCCGATGAGCGGGGCAACAAGCAGGTTGCCGCCATCATCAAGGCTCTGAAGGGCGCTAAAACCCTCTATCTCGCGACTGACCCGGACCGTGAGGGGGAAGCGATTTCCTGGCACGTCCGCGCCATGCTGGAAGAGAAAAAGGCGCTGAAGGGAGTGGACGTCCAGCGCGTCACCTTCAACGAGATCACCAAAAGCGCCATCAAGACCGCCATGGCGCACCCGCGTGACCTCGATATGCCGCTGATTGAGGCGTATCTGGCCCGCCGTGCGCTGGATTATCTGGTGGGCTTCACGCTCTCCCCCGTTCTGTGGCGCAAGCTGCCCGGCTCCCGGAGTGCTGGCCGCGTGCAGTCCGTCGCCCTGCGGCTGATCTGTGAGCGGGAAGCAGAAATTGAAGTCTTCAAACCGCGTGAATACTGGACGGTGCAGGCAGCCCTCGCCACACCGTCCGGCGCGCCGTTTACCGCCCGCCTCACGCATCTGAACGGCAAGAAGCTCGACCAGTTTGACCTGAGTAACGAGGAACAGGCCGCCGCCGCCAAAAAAGCGGTGGAAGCGGAAAACCTCGCTGTTCAGTCAGTCGAGCGCCGCAAGGTGCGCCGCAACCCGCAGCCGCCGTTCACCACCTCCACCCTCCAGCAGGAAGCCTCCCGCAAGCTGGGCATGGGGGCGCAGGTCACCATGCGCACCGCGCAGCAGCTTTATGAAGGCATTGATCTGGGCGGTGAGACCGTGGGTCTCATTACCTATATGCGAACGGACGGCGTGCAGATGGCCAAAGAGGCCATGTTCGCGATCCGGGGCCATATCGGCCAGCATATTGGCGAGGACTATGTGCCCGCCCAGCCGCGTTTCTACAGCTCCAAAGCCAAGAACGCGCAGGAAGCGCATGAGGCCATCCGCCCGACGGATGTGTCCCGCACGCCCTCTTCCGTGGCGTCCCACCTGACGCCGGACCAGCGCCGCCTGTATGAGCTGGTGTGGAAGCGCGCCGTGGCCAGCCAGATGGAATCCGCAGCACTGGATCAGGTTGCAGTGGATATTGCAGGCCCCTCTGGCCAGACGGTGCTGCGTGCCAATGGCTCCATCATCACCTTTGATGGCTTCCTGCGCCTCTATACGGAAGGCCGGGACGATAGCGACAAACCCGCGGATGATGACTCCCGCATGCTGCCGCCCATGAAGGAAAAGGACCCGCTGAAGCGTGAAAGCGTTGCCGCGGACCAGCACTTCACGCAGCCGCCGCCGCGCTTTTCGGAAGCCTCGCTGGTAAAAAAGATGGAAGAAATCGGCATTGGCCGCCCTTCCACCTACGCGTCTATTCTGACCGTGCTGCGGGACCGCAATTACGTTACGCTGGAAAACCGCCGCTTTATCCCTGAAGCCCGCGGGCGTCTGGTCACGGCCTTCCTTGTCTCATTCTTTGAGCAGTATGTGGACACCACGTTCACCGCCAGCCTTGAAGAACTGCTGGATGATATCTCCGGTGGCCGCGCCCAGTGGAAACACGTTCTGGCCAACTTCTGGAATGCGTTCTCCAAAGCGGTTGCCGATACCAAAGACCTGACGATTACCGATGTTCTGAACGCGCTGGACAAAGACCTCGGGCCGTTCTTCTTCCCGCCGCGTGAGGACGGGTCTGACCCGCGCCACTGCACAGCCTGCGGCACGGGGCGTCTCGGCCTCAAACTGGGCCGTTACGGCGCGTTTATCGGCTGCTCCAACTATCCGGAATGTTCCTTCACCCGCCGCCTGTCCTCCGACAGTGCGGAAGAAGGAGAGGGTGCGGCGCTGAAAGACGGCATGCGCGTTCTGGGCCAGCATCCGGAAACCGGGGAAGATATTACCGTGCGACAGGGGCCCTATGGCCTGTATGTGCAGCAGGGTGAGCCGGACCCGGCAGACAAGAAAGCCAAACCCAAGCGCGCCTCCCTGCCCAAAGGGATGGACGGGGAAGCCATTACGCTGGATCAGGCTGTCGGTCTGCTCTCGCTC
>VNJS01000232.1:730-21478 GCA_008042575.1 Drosophila watanabei
TTTATGGAGATTAGTAATGTTAAGCACATAAAAATCGCGACAGGCTCGCCACAGGCGAATGGCCAAGTTGAACGAATAAATAGAAGTTTAGGACCTATGTTAGCAAAATTGACAGAACCGGAAAGGGATTACATTGGGACAAAGTTATTGAAAAAATTGAGTATTCTATGAATAATACGATTCATAGTAGCATAAAGCAGCATCCTAGTGAAACATTATTTGGAATAACACAACGAGGAGAAATATGTGATGAGTTAAAGGAAAGATTAGAAGAGGAAGATACAAATATGGAACAGTTAGAGGACGAAGATAATATTATTAATGNTGTTACCGCTGAGGCAACTTAATCTAGTTACAAATAGGAAAACAAAAACAAATAGATCACATGACCGTACTATACAACTTAGACAATATCTTAAATTTTGCTACATTTATATACATTTATTTTATGACCCTTGTGGGTAAATCGGCTGGGTGGCATCTTTTTAGGCGTCTTCTCGTCGGTTGCGCTGTTAATTAAAATTGAACATGAAATAATAATTCAAAGTTAAATTCAGAAATTTAAACGGTGGACAGAATTTGCAAATGGCTTTTGACAACATTGTCACCTATGCCTCTCAACACTACCAGATTATGGCATCTCTTTCCTGCTAGCTTCTCGCTCATTGTTACTTTCACCAGCAAGCATTTGGAACCAGAATCAAAGAAAAATGCAAGCCGCTCACCGAATTGTATTGCAGTCCCGTTAGGTTGAAGTGGCGCACACACGTCGACTCTCTTCTCGATGCTTCTATTCGCTGTTGCATGTCCCTTCGTGCACGCTGATGCAATGTGTCCGAGGTTACCGCATTAGAAGCACGTTACCGTTGATCTGCCGCTGCTATGACTTGTTCTCGTCTCGTCTCTCGTCTCCGCTTTTCTATTGCGGCAATCCATTGACTTATGTCCGATTTTTTCGCAACTATGACATCTTATCGGCGTTTGCATTTTAAGCTTCTACTTTTCAGGGCCGTGTTCCATTCCAGAAAATTCTGCATTTCTGACGAACGTGTAAGCTTTGAGTTGTTGTTGTAGCTCCGTTCGTGTTCTTATGCTTGTTGTAAACGCTAGACGCTGCAGTCTGGAATCAATTTTCGATGTATGTGCCAGGACCAGTGATACCGCAATCTCTTCGTGTGTCAATAAAGATGTAACCAATCGGCTGGAGTTTACAGAAAGACATTCATGCGGCTTTAGGCGTCAAAACGTTTTGCAATACTGCAGCCGGCGCACGGTACCGCCTCTAGAACAAAGTCGATGTCGCAAATTTTAACCATACCAACGACAGAAAATTTCCCAAGGATTAAGAATCTACAATAAAATTTATTTTATGTTTTTTTTAGAAGATATGAGCAGTCAAAGTTGAAAAATATTTAAATTTTTGCATCATATGAGAAAAAAATTTAAAATCGGTCGACTTTCAGGTAGCATTACCCAAAATATAGATTTCCTAACGTCATGTTTTTTTTCTTTAAACGATATATACATTCATTACCTGTAAACTAAGCTGAAAAAAGACACTTGGGTTTGGGCTTGCACAGATAAATCGCTACCTGCCAGGTGTCCATTTTTTTACTTTTTTCTGGCTAAATTAGTCCATATCTACTGAAGCCGATGAAAGCCACCGAGTACACTATAATTACGATTTTTATGGATATTTTTTGGATAAAAATTAACTTTTATCGGTTGCGTCACGCTGCGTCTGCGGAAATGCAACGGCATAAACCAAAGCAACTCAGGGGTAAAATATACAAAATACCAAAAAATCTGGTCTTACTTTAGCACAAAAACGCTTATTAGGGTTAAAATTTTGAATTTGTTCATGTTTTTTTATATTGCATGAAAAATCTTTGCTTTATAAAAAGGCGAATGGCTGGGCGTGGGACATTATACAATACATATGTAAATTTTACAACAATTACCTGCCAGTTGCCGTTTACATTATTAAAATATCTTATTTGGTTCAAAAGTTATGATTTTTGCAACGTAAAATGAGAAAAGGCGCTACTGTGCGGTGTCTCGTTGCCTTTATAGCGCTCCATGAACAGTTTCTTGAGTTGCTCCCAGCTCATTCCAGGAAAGCAAATTTGCGACAGCAACTGCGATGCACTACCATGAAGCGATTTGCTGACCGTCATCACTAAGGATGCGCCAGTTTGCGGATGCTCACATAGAATCATGTGAATCATCATGACGCACAGTAGCGTCTTTCTTATTTTAGGTTGCAAAAATCTTTTGAACCAAATAAGACATTCAAATAATTGGTAATTGTTGTAAAATTTACATATGTATTGGATAATGTGCCACGCCTACCCATTCGCCTTTTTATAGGGTATCAAAGTGGAAAAATCATTTTTTTCCTATAAAGAAAATTTTTAAAAAATATTTTTTATTTAATTTTTTATCTTTATTTTTATGTATTTGCTTAAATAAAAATATTTTATATGCAAAAAAAAAAATATTTTAATTTCTTAAAAATAATTTTTGGCTGACCCTAAAAAAAATTTCTATGTCTTTTTTGCATTAGTATTATTAAAAAACCAATGTTAGGGAAAGATTTTTCATTCAATATAAAAAAAAAACATGAACATGCGACGCAGCGTGACGCAGCCAATGAAAGTTGAATAGCCAAATATCCACAAAAGTCGTAGTTAAAATGTACTCGGTGGCTTCATCGGCTTCAGAAGATATAGACCAGAAAAAAGAGAAAAAATTGACACCTGGCAGGTAGCGATTTACCTGTGCAAGCCCACACCCAACTGCCGTTTTTTTTTCAGCTTAGTTTACAGGTAATGAATGTATCTACTATTTAAAGAAAAAAACATGACGATAGGTAATCTACATTTTGAGTTATGCTACCTGAAAGTCGACCAATTTTCAATTTTTTCCTCCTGTGATGCAAAAATTTAAATATTTTTTAACTTTGACTGCTCATATCTTCTACAAAAAAAATCCTAAAATTGATTTTATTTTAGATTCTTAGTCCTTGGGAAATTCTCTGGTTAAAATCGTTTTTGGGACATCGACTTTTTCGATTTTTGCAACGGCTTTTGTTCTAGAGGCGCTACTGTGCGACGTCAGCAGCTTCGGGGTCGAGCGATGGCAGTTCTGCGGAAAACACACGTGCACCCGAAGCGACTTGTAGGTGTGGTGATATCACTTGTGATGTAGAAGATGATAGGTCTGGATAGTCAGCCATGTTTAATCTTGTTTTATTTCAGTGCAGCGCAGCGAGTAGGAATGTATTCTTCGACCGTTCCACTCGGAGGGCTAACTCTGTCTGCCTCACTCTACGTTCCGTAGGTCTACTTTGGCTTACTTCTGTTAGATACCTGGCGTATCCTAATAAAACATTAGCAGTTGGATACAGATATGTGAACTACTTTAAAAATGAATTCCGACACAAAATGTTCCCAAGTTACCCAAATGTTCAGAATTTATTTAGGTAGATAGACAGCGACCAATTTCTACCTTTCATCGTTGACGAAAATTGTACAACCGTAACTCTACCGACTCACAGTGCTCGGGCTTGTATGGAGCATGCGGCCATAAATTTTTTCCAGTGGACATTCGTCATGAACTTAATACCCAAAATCTAGGAAAGTATTTTAGGTTTATAGTAAAATAAAAAAGGAAGCTTACTTCGGCATACCGAAGTTTTTATACCCTTAAATAGCCATTAGAATATTAACAATTTATCCATATCTAAAATAATAAGAAGAAATTATATAAATGTAGAAATAAAAAAGAAATGTCGTTATTCATAGTCGTCCAATTTTCATAAAACTAAAATCGAAATTCCGAAATATTGCAATATGTCAATAACTTAGAGACATGAAAATATATTGAAAAACGGTGCAGTTTTTTTATAATGACCCAATCGTTATTTTTACAGTTAATTTAACAGTTTTACATGGGCTTATATATATTTGTATACCCTCGTTTTTTTAAACATTTACCGATCGTTTATATGGCACCTATATGATTTGGTCTTACGTTTTTTAAAACTGAAACACAAACTATGAAAAAATACCAAATGCTCATATCTCAGAATAGAATAATATGTTGAAAAACGGCGAAGTTATAATTTTTTTCTACTAATTTCTCAATCGTTCCTATAACAATGATAAAGTCTTCCGAATTTGATACAATTAATACCAAAAATCTTAATAAACGCAAATACAATACTTATATCGAAAATCCTATTGATAGCCTGGGGTTTGGGTCGATGCTGTGGTGCGACTCCACGTTGTGCCAGCGGATCGTCGGCTTGTTGCTAAACTGTGGTTTGGGTCGATGTTCTGTTGCGACTCCGCGTTGTGTTAACCGCCAGTCGGCTTGTTGATACCCTGGGATTCTGCTCGATGCTCTGGTGCGACTTTGCGTTGTTCTAGCAGATCGTCGGCTTGTTGATACCCTGTGGTTCGAGTCGATGCTCTGTTGCGACTCTGCGTTGTGCTAGCAGATCATCGGCTTGTTAATACCATGTAGTTCGGGTTGATGCTGTCGGAAGTTGGGCGCGTGACCGGTGCGGGACTGGCCGCGGAGTGGTCACGGTGTGCGAGTCCGCGAGACGACGGTCCGAAATGGGGAATGTCGTAAGATCGCACCTTTATTCCCCGAAATCTTCGTGCTATGCTATAGTGCGGCCGTCTACTGCCCTTAGTTGTGTTGACCGGGTGGTGGTCCCTGCGGTGCTATACTGCGATCCTGCCTGGAGAGAGTTCGGTTACAGGAACCTTGCTCTGCCACCTTGTACTATACTTCCTCATGCGAGTTCGGCTACAAGAATCTTGCTCGACTCTCTCCCCTATTCACGGTCAGCTAGCAAAAGCTTCACCGTTACACACGCCCAAGCTACCTCATACGAGTTCGGCTTCAAGAACCTTACTCGGCTACCCCGTTCCCAACAAGGCTAGCAAGAGCTTAACATTGGCCCCTACCTATACTAGAGGTTGGCTACAAGATACTCGATGACTTACCCAGGTGTTGTCGGTCGTGCTGCTCGCAGAAGTGCCCGCACTATGAGCTATGTGCCGCTTTATATAAAACACCGTCAGTTGATATTCCTTCAATCCCTACCCGATGTTTACCGATCTGGCAACTTTTCGGCTGATTACCAAATGACTTCGCAACTTTATGACTTTTTCCTGACCGCTTCTACTTCTCAGTTATGGACCTTTGCGTTGACTCTTCTAGGCACGACTGCATTCGATATAAGTAGGGCTGTTAACTGATGCACATAACTCCACTTTACATTATTAGTAATATAATCGACCTAACTAATTAATCTAAATTTTAACAAGAAAGGAAGCTAACTTCGGAACGCCGAAGTTTCTATACCCTTGCAGATTTTAATTATAATCTATACCTATCTAATATGTGAATAACATTCATATTAATTTATTTTAACAGTTTTAAATTTTTACATATTTTACATGTAAATTAAAATGTAATTTTCCTTCACATTTACCGATCGCTTGTATGGCAACTATATGATATAGTCGTCCGATTTTTATGAAATTTTAAACAAAATTCTGAAATAATGTAATATTCTTGTATCCCAAAGGAAAGGAAGTTTTGTTGCAAACTGCAACAGTTACAATTTTTTTTTTTTATTAAAAATCATCCGACCATTCCTATGACAGCTAAATAATATGGTAGTCCGATTTTATTTTTTTGAATTAATCTAAAATTCTGGTACCATATATAAAGCTTATAACCGAGAGTTGATCATGATATGCTAAATAACAGTGCAGTTATAATTTTTTTCAACAAATTTACAATTTATTCCCTGCAATGGTATACAAATTATCTATATACTCTACGTCGTATATAAGTCGGAACGAGAAGGATCAGAAAATTTTTGCAAACAAAATATAACTTCACTATTTTTAACATATCTTTATATACGAAAAAGAGATATTAATAGAAAATAATTATATCCCTGTTGGTTTTCAACATTTTATCATCTACTCTGAGATATGAGCATTTTGTATTATTCTCAAACTTCAGTTTTAATTTTATAAAATCGGACGACTATATCACAAAGAAATTAAAGATCGGGTATTAAGAAGGAAAATGTAAATCTGTTAATGTAAAAATATTGGAAAAAAAATTTTTAATGTTAAAATAATATGAATATGAAAGTTTTCATAATATACAAGATATGGATAAATTATGAATGATCCACTGGCCACGTGCAAGGGTATTTAAGGAAGAAAAGACGGACATACGAACATAGCTAGATCGGCTCGGCTATTCATGCTGATCAAGAATATCTGTATATAGTTTATAGAAAAAGAAATGATATTTTCACGCATTGCGATCTTCTGATTAAAATTATAATAAAGTGCCGAATGGTCCTAGGCCCGATCGGGGATCATTTTATTAAAGCCTGCTGGAAAGTATATATCACAAAACATTGTATGATTTTGGCCATCTAGGACGCCTTGTACTCAAAAAAAAAAAAAAAACTATTTTTGTTGTCAATGAGCTTCAAGCAAACCTTTTAGAAATGTTTAAAGCACAATCAAAACAAATCGAAAAAAATTTGATTTGGAGATAACGGCTTTTGAAGTTTGGCATCAGAAATGCATGCAATCTTGCACTGGGCAGACTGCAACAGTTGGCATAGGTTAGTCTTATCAGTTGCATGGCGTCATCGAAGCAGCTAAAAATTATATTTCTTAAAATAGTTGACCAATTTATTATCCATTAAAAAAAAAAAAAATGTTCCTACTGTAATATTTTTTTTTCCTTTTCTTTTTTAGTTTTTAGTCTTTTGGTCGTTTTTGAACCACTGGTTTCTCGGCTATATACACATCGTAATTCGCTTCGGTAGTCCAAACAACAAAAAAAAAACCCAGAGGTAATTGTTACAAAAAAATTTAAAAAGTTTTGAATTTTTTGTTTTCATTTTTTGTTAAACTTTATTAGGGTCTTAGCATCTGCAAATACATTTTCTACTGGCTATTACTTACATTCAATTTATAATTTATAATCTAATTTTTATCGTTACTGGATCCTCCGGACTCTCAGATGCCCATGGGTCGTCCTGGCGAGTCTTCTTCCCGTCCTTCTAGATCTCGTAGCGGTAGCCAGCGGGTTCGGGTGGTGTTTGAGACTCTCTTTTAGCAGCAAGGTTAATAACACCTCCTATAAAAGGCACATCCAAGTCCTTGTGGAGGACTCGGTTGCCGATATACCACTCAGCCCTAGTGATCTGTCTTAGTAAATTATACTGCAAAGGCCCTAATCCTGTTCAGATGCGACTTTGCAGCGACTCCATATATAGGCAGACCGTATTTCCATATGGGAGCGATAACAGTACCAATCCGAGATACTTATATTCCTTAAGCTGAGGTATCAATTGGCTGTAGAAGAAGACACCTGGACAAGAGTCTCTTCTAAAGGTATAAATAACCGTGGCACACTTATCTGGGTTGACAGAGACGTTCCACCTGCAGCACTAGTTGTCAAACTTTTTTAGTTGCATTTGCAGGAGGTCGTATATGCAGCTGGATCGGGGCAGGATCGCTGTGTCGTTTGCATATGTGGCAGTGCACATACAGTTGCTGGATCTGCGGGGTTGCAACGGAGCGGCGTGTATACAGGGTATATGTACAGGGTAGGGCCAAGGACACTGCCCTGCGGCACACAAGCAGCTATGCCTCTGACAGAGAAGGATATCCCATCCTGAACCAATTGGAAGGTTCTGTCTTTGAGGAAGCTGCCAACAACCTCAAAAAACTAAGGATTTACAAGCTGTTTCAGCTTTGACAGCAGGCCAGGGTGCTATACTCGGTCAAAAGCCTGTTGCATATCGAGGAAGGCGGCAACGACGTATTCCTTTCTTTAGAAACCATCCAGGACGAAGCAACCATCAGAAGTTGTTCAGGGGTGCCATGCTTTCTTATGAATCCGAACTGGTGCTTGGGTATGGTTTGGCGTATCTATTCAGACTCAAGGAGTCGATCGAATATGCAGCGTTTCAGGAGCTTTCCAAATGTGGGCAGGAGACTGATCGGCCCGTAACTTTCCACATCGTTATACGGCTTGTTCTGTTTATGCAGCATCACTACATTGGCGTTTTTCCACCTGGTAGGGAAGTGTCCTACTCTGAGAAGATGAAGATGAGCACGAGGAACATGATAGCTCTGTCAGGGAGCGTTTTAGCCACCTTGTTCGTTAAGCAATCTGGTCCTGGCGACTACCGGTTCTTCAGTTTCCGGATCATGTCCCTGACTTCCAAAAAACGGATTGGAGCTGTAGGCAGAGTCGTCTGATGGGGTGCTTCAAGTGTAGCGCAAACCTTCCTTTTCCTGTCTTCAGAGGAGGTGTTGAAAGGAGTGAACCTTAGCTTGAGGCTGTCTGCAAAGGCTTCAGCTCTGTCTAGCGGCGAGACTGCCCACCTAGAATCCGCTTAATTGATGGAAAATTTTGGAGCCACCTGTCTCCTATACTTTCTTGTGAGCCTCTACAGGAAGAAGTTGGTGTAAACTCCCACATTCTGAGTGCGAAAGTGCTCCCTCCTAAGCCGAAGGAATTAACGCCAGTCCATTCGTGTTCCAGGAGCTGCTGCCTTTGCTGCTGACTTGACTTTCTTCTCCAAGAGTACTAAAGCGCCGTCGATGTCCTCCGCACTACATAGCTCTACCTGTAGGTGAATGGATTCCTCCAGTTTACTCCTAAACAACTTCACTTTAGATTAAGGGGAAAGGCTTTTATAGCTGGCAACTCGCATACCGGCAGCCTGACTTGGACTATAAGCGGGATATGGTCTAAATTGAGATCATAACACTCGTCAATTGTCAGCCTATCATGCTGAATTCCTCGATAGAATGCTAGATTTAGACAAGAAGGAGTGTCCTCGTTGAAGGGGAAAAAAGTCGGTCTCCCAGTGGCGAGAACATGAGAATGCCTGCTCTCCAGCACCTCCACGGTTTGGGCACCTCTCCTATTCTGCCTGATGCAGCCCCAATTGCGGTGTCTCGCGTTGAAATCTCCACCAATGATAAATCGATCTCCACAAAGTCAAAGGAGATCCTTAAAATTATCGCTGTTTCAGATAGGTCTCGGTCCCGAACGATGAGGACTATGTTGATAGTTGTTAAGTCCGTTTTTAACTATGACTGCAGCTCCTCCTTTTGTCACAGCACCTGAAAAGTCCGCTCTGTGTAGGCTGCAAAGTAGCAAGATAAGCCAGGTCTAAGAAGTGTCTCCGACACCAGCATAACGTCTATGCAGTTTTGCTATACAAAAACCAGAAGCTCCTCCCAACTGACAAGGAGATTTCTGGCATTCCAGATTGCAATCTTAATAGTCTTCATGGGTGCGGCAAGAAGGTCACAGCAGTTTTCATAGCTCTTCTCGAACTTTTCCCACAGGGCCCGGCTTTGGTCCCGATGGTCTTGGCAAATGCCTGGAGAAAATCTTTCCGTTTCAAGGGCGCCTGGAGTGGGGATGTTGTCTACGAATTGGCGAACCAAGGCTGTCTTGGAAATAATTTTCCTCAAGGCAACGTCCATGGCAGTGTCAGTCATTTTATTGGTCGATCGAGTGAGCCTTGACGAAGAACCCTGGCTAGGATTCACGGAGTTGTCGCTTTTTGTCTTTGGAATGACAGAAAATTAGACTTTATTTCTCACCCCTTCAAATTACCACAACTTACATATTTTATGCACAATGATGTTCAAATTGAAGATAATTTCATTACGTTGATTATCCTGTTTGTTTTTTTTAGTTTTACTGAATCCTGTCAACAGCATAGGCCAAATTTATTTCGGCTTGCATGTATATCCCTCTCAACTAGATGCAGTTAAAAGGAATGTCTGGTTATACCTTTATTATTCCAGTGGCAACCCTTGCAAAAATTAAAAAAAAATTATTGTCGCAAAAACGTTTTTAAAAAAAAATTTCCCAAGGATTACGAGGTAAATTCAATTATTTTTAGGAGATTTGAGTATTCAAAGTTGAACTTTGTCTCCATTTTTGGATCGTATGGAAATAATGGATATACTCATGGTTTTTGCTTGAATTTACATTACATAAAGTTTGGGCTTGCACAGGTAAATCGCTACCTTTCAGGTGTCTATTCCATTAAAATTTATTCTGGCTAAATATATATAACTTCGACCATTGTCGATATTTTCTGGTTGAAAACCAACTTAAATCGGAAGCGTTTGCGAAATGCAACGAAATAAACCAAAACAATTCAGGTTAAAAAAAAAGACAAAAAAGTGGGATAACTGTAGCGCGTAATCCGTTTTTCAGATTAATAGACCAAATGTACCTTTAATTTTATTTTCAAAAAACCATCAGTTTTAAAAATTATTTTATTTGGTTTAAAAGTAATTATTTTTGCAACGTCAAATGGGAATGGCGGCCCACTTGGCCGACGTCATTTCGAGCGCTATAAGTGTAGAACTGAGTGCTTTCCGGAAGGACACTCAGATGCTACCCCGGTCTCAGGCAGGATCGGCAAAGGCGCGCATCAGAACGCATCAGAGCAACTCATCAAGACGACTAAAGCCCCAAACCACAATGGTCACATGACTGAAATTGGCGATAGCGTCGCCAGAGTTAGAATGACGCCAAATGTTGAGCGCCTGCTTTAACTCAAGCGCACACCGCAAGTGAGAGTAAGTGACATTAGAGTTGAGTGTACGCATTGAACGGGCGGCTTTGTTTTCCCGGGTGCTCCCTGGGGGTGGCAATACAGAGCCCTTCCTACGAAGTGTTAGTCTGTTATCGGTGCGTATAGGTGCGCCGGTCGCCCGGACATACTTACATAGTCGCCACGGGTACCTTGGACCGGAGTCCGCCTCTCTAGAAGCCCGGACGCTGGCCATGGTTTTGCGGCGGAAGAAGTTGCACGCACCACAGCTTCAAATGCACATACAAGCTTGCAGTAGATCGATGAAAGTGCTGATAATGCACTCCGAAAACACCAGTGCTCGCTGACAAATGCTGATCGCAGTTTCACTTGGGTCGACGGAATAATCCGTAGCATACTGTTTCGGGCTGCTGCCCCAATCCTTTGGCAATTGAACTTTTAGCTCCCACTAGCACAACGCTGGCTTATACAGGTGATAAAAAGGTCACGTAACAGACCGACTGCCTGCAAACAGGGCTCTGGTGAACGAGGCGAGGCGGTTTCCGATGGATAGCCGTTTCAAATGCTCCCTATGCCAGTTGCTGTCCCATATTGGGCGACTGCGCAGTCTGCGTCTGTGTCATAGTGGCTGGCAGACTACGAGAAAAGGTATAAAGCTGTGCCGGCAAACCCGGCTCTAAAAATCCGTGTCTGTGCCATATTGGCCTGCGGTGGGATCCAGAGCGGTCGGCAGCCTATCCTTACCTGGCGTCAGGTGTGAGCACCGCCCCTGCAGCAGCGTCATGTGCTGCAAGTGTCCTCGGATCACAATGGAGAAGCGAAAGGAGGAACGACCAATTAGACATAAAGAGTCGAGAGTCTCCAAGTCCCCCAGGCCTAGCGCCCATTGAAGAAAATCAAGCCCAGCAAGGAATCCTGGATGATGTACTCGCCAAGATGAATCTCTAGAATATTTGCGCAGCACTACTCCCTCGCGAGGCTGAAGGAACTTCAAATGTTACTGCTTTATGACAAAAGGGGCAGGGCGGATGAAAACGGCGGACCTGTAGTGCCGAACCGTTGCAGCGGAGGCGCAGTCTCGGTTCACAGCGGAGACGTCGGCAGACATCCCCGAAGTGTCACCCTCGGCTGTCGAGCCGTGGAACAGGAGCTGTGAAAGATGGTCACACATGCGTGAGCCAGGCACCGGGGACCACAGTTCCCAGTCAAAGTCTCGGACCACTACACAGCACTCACAGGAGAAACACCGAGATAGGAGAAAAAGGTGCTGAAATAAGGCGATCATAATACCAGCGGCAGAGATAGTAAATCTGATGTCATAAATATGGTCACGCGTACCCAGGATGGCAGAATGGCTGGAGTGGGCGAAAGCGTCACCAAAGTCCGAAGGACCGCGAAGGGCGAACTATTGCTCGAGCTCAAAAGTAACCTGGGAGCCTTTGTTTACGAGATTAAGGAACTGAGCAAGACCAAATACTTCCTGGACCTATGCAATTCCGCTGATCAGGACCCCTGAGGCACTGTCTATAAAAGCATAGTGAAAAAGATTCATAGGACAAAGCTATGTGCTGCTCACAATGCAGAGGGCAAAAAAGCCCCCGGCCCTGAACAAGTTCCAAACAAAGCGCTGGAGAATGGCTGCGCCTGCGCCTGGGCTTCTTTGTGAAGCTGTTTGAAAAGTGCCTCAGGGAAAACGTTTCCGATGAGAGGGAAAACGCAGAGGTTCGTTTATCCATCATCGTACAGACCGATATGTTCTAGAGAAATTAAACCGGGTAAGACTGGAAAAGTCAATTGCAAAGTCCGGCCACCTATCCGACCTACAATTAACCTTTCGGAAAGGCAAATCGACGTTAGATGCAATAAACAAGGTATTGGACACAGCAAATGCTGCCATTTCGGGGAAAAGGTGGAAAGAATCATCGAAGGAGTATTGCCTAATCGTCACATTCAATAGACGGTTGAGCAGTAGAGCAGGTTGTTGTTTGCAAGCTTCGCGTGATTCAGTATGCGATATGCGGCACCGGTCAGGGTCACGCGTTGGCAACACCGTTGGCTTAGAGCACTACGCTCTGCAGTGCTTTTAGGACTCTATCCGACCAGGCCGCACTCGTCCTACCCGGGAGCCCCACTAGACCTGCTGGCAGCTGAAAGGGCCTATAACCATGGTCAGGGCATAAGAACAGTTTTAACACCTCATGACATGAGGAAAGAACGTACTGCGGCGGTGGGAGACGTCAGAAGAGTGAAGATGGACGTGCCGGTTGATACCGCATCTGGAAAGCTGAATAAAGGTGAAGTACGGACTGGTTAACTTTCACCTGACCCAAGTCCTTAGCGGGAACGGGTGCTTCAGGAGTTATCTGCGTAGATTCGGTCACGATGTGAGTGCATACTGCAGATGGTACCGTCCTGAGGTGGCGTTCTATTGCGAGAAATTCGCGAGCGAGCGCCGAACGCTGGAGGCCCTCTTGAGGATGCAGGCTAAAGAGGAGAAGTTGCGAGCTCAGGATGTTCTGTCCACAGCTAATGTCAACATTCCGCTTTCCACACGTTACCCCCCCTTAGTTACAAAGGACCACAAATGTAGGGGTCATGTAAGCTGTTGGGATGTTGGGAGCCATTTCTATGAAATTTGGACCGTAAAATCGGAATTTTCATATCAGAATTATGAAAGAAGGTTATATACATGCAGCAGCAAACAAAATCTTCTAACCTAAGTGTTAGATATTGTTTCCCATATTGGTCGCTGTGGCCGAAAGTCGAGCAGCTAACCTCACTACTTGTCGGGATCATATATCGGCGGCCAAACGTTGTGGTGAGATGCAACTTAAGTCATGCTTCCCATGGCCAACTTAAAAAATAGTTGTTGGAATGTTTTTAATACGTTATAACTGTTTTGTTTTTTTGTTCTGTCCTTTTAAATTTCAGTCGCTTTCGTTTTTGATCTGTTCTAAGAGTGGTCGTTTTAATCAAATGTAATAAATCGAAAGTAGGTGGTCCTCTGGAAAAAAAGCATAACTCCCCGCTTTTCTAGGAATGGACCAAGGAAAGTCGACCGGGGCTGTGATGTCTGCCTAAATAGAGGGGAGAAATCCCCTCTGCGTGTCGCCAGCGGTTACACCTCTGATGTGACGGGAGCAGGTCATGTTAGGTGCAAAGCTACTGCCACAATTACGACGCAAGGGAATGTATGCGGTCAGAAGCCATAGTCGATACAAACTCGGAGAGCGTGTAGCTCTCTAAAGAAGAGAAGGAGAGCCATCTCCACTCACCGAAACTAGGTACCAGCTTACCGCGTAGGGTCGGGCTTAATAGTGCAAGCGAGGTGATGAAGGCCAAGGCGCAGTATAAGGCTGCCCGTCGCATCCAGAGCCGGCTCCAGTAACAAAGGACGCCCTATCCCCAGAGGTAAAGCTTACCTTGGCCGAGGAAAGGATCTCAGAGGGCAGGCTGCACTTCCCCAAACTCCCACATATGACCTCATCAGGCGTATTCGCAAACAAGGTGGAGAAAACGCTTGCCAACAAAAGGCAACACTCAACTGAGAGCGCCAATAAAGACTCACCGGGGGGAAAGCGACAAAGCGGACCTAAGGAGACAGACTCCCCGCATAAAGCGAAGAAGCCCAACGCGTAGATCGCTAAGTTAGTGAGGTGACCAAACGACAATTGATCGTTTATCAATGATCATTTATAGAAGCGAGGAGATCAGCAAGATGACTGAGTCGCAGTGGAAGACGGTGCATGCGCGGCTCGTTGAGTCATTACTTGCACGGATGAAGGAAGACTCCGAAGCTCCCATGCCCACTTTTGATGGTGCCGGGTGGCTGAATGGGGTAAAAATCCTAAAGTGCATGGATGACCCGGCGAGAAAGTGGCTAACGAAAGCAATATGACAATTGGAAGCACCATGGGCTAAGCTGGAGGTGGTTCACAGAGAGTGAAGGTACTTTTCCCCATCGCAATCCATGGGAACCAGGCGCTAAAGCTGCTGCAGCGTCTGAATCCGATCATCCCGATTGCGGATTGAAAGGTACTGCACCCTACGAACCCATAACCCAAAGAGGGTGGCCAAAGCCAGTCCTCCAAATAAATAAAGAGGCGGAGGACATCTTTAATCCTAGATACGGGAAGTTGGCGTGGGGTATAGGTAGTGAATACCTGCGCCTAAAAAAGCGCCATGCCGCGGATAAGGATGCTCACACCCTGAAAGACAGCATTGGTCCAATAGCCATAGATTGCCTTGGGTAATACCGTTGTCGGACTAAAGTTTTCAAACTAAAATATGTTCTATTCACCATTGGTAAGCAAGAACAGAACCGTCGTATTTTACGAAAGGTCTTTACGCTAACCTTATTATAGCTCTGATGAATAGCCCGAACGACCAGCAACAGATCGTCGGTGAAGACGCCAACACACACCACTGCGTTTCGAAGAGCCCCGATATAAACGAAAGAGGTATGTCACTCTTAAACTTTATACTTTCCACTTACTTATCTATACCAAACGTGGGGAAGAAGCATACCTTCATAGGTCCCACCTTCTCGAATGTGCTATATCTGACACTCGTAAGAGGGCAGGATACTATGATATCAGAATGGAGAGTCATTGAGAGACTATCCTTTTAGATCTTAAGAAAATACAGTTCAAATACGAATTCGAACACTTTCTGTTCCAAAACTTTGTTAATTTAAACCCCAACGTATTTAAAAATTAATCGTTTCATTCTATTGTCTCGAAGTGTGAGAAATAACTTTGTTCTGTTAAGTTATTTTTTTTTATAGATATACCGAGAGATGACATTGTGAGTTCTGAGTAAGAAAGTCGAACCATAAAACTAAGTAAAAAAGTCTAATAAAAATCTTTAAAATTCATTCCGGCGACACTACAAAAAGAGCAAAAAGCCACAGGGCATAAGAACTATGGACTTGGTCGTTCGAACCATATTTTAACAGAAAATTAATAATAAACAGGTAGTTCCCCAACAAATGGTCCTCCGAAGTCAAGTGAACAGCAATGGATTGCAAATAGTTCTTGCAATTAGGCCACATATAAACTGACGCAGTCGACGATTGAACGTGTTTGTGCGTGCAAAAATATGACGCAATATTGTGAAATTGCAAATCGACGACGCAATAAATGATTTCACAACGATCTCTGTGACGACACAACAAGACACAGACAGCAACATGACACCAGCAGGATCGAAAAATAAATCACAAGCAAAAACAAAACAGCAAATAGCTATAGACGTGTCACATAATGGTAAAATGGACGACACACTTAGATCTGGTCCCTTGAACCCAGAGGTGACAATCGTAGAAACTCGCAAGAAAGCACTGGTTGCATCTACACCGGCGATCCCATCGAATGGATCCGGACATTACTATGAAGGCACAACGACTACAAATACAGCTGGAGTACGCAAAGAAGCAGCAAAACATACGATATCAACTGGCACGACAGAAGCAAGAGCGTGCGCGTCTGGTATTTAAACAGCAACATTGGGTGACTGGCGCTCAACGTAGACTTAAGTTTGAAAACGATATTGTATCGGACAATAGACATGATATTAAAAACTTTCATGGCCAGACAGACTATTAGGCAAGATCTTCCATTATTTTCTGGGGATCCATTATCTTTCGTGCTCATGAATTTCAGAGAAAATAAAATAGTCATTGTAGGAGATATCAAAGAAATGTTTTTGCAAGTTCAAGTACCTCAAACAGACATACACGCTCAGCGAATTTTATGGAGAGGAGATAGAAGACAGGGCCCTCCAGATGTATACGAAATTCAAGTCATATTTTTTGGACCCAAATGCAGTCCGAGTAGTGCACAACAAGTTAGGAATCACAACGCGAATGAATTCAAAAAAAGTATCCAACAAGCATGACAGGACATCATAACAAATCACTATATGGATGACTACTTGGGCGGAGCAGATAACATTGACAGTGCCGCGCAACTTATAAAGGAGGTGGATTTCAAATGTGTAACTGGATATCTAATTCAGCAGAGGTTCTGAAACGAATAGGCTGTGACAATCAAAATACAGCTTAAGGATCTACTAAAACAAGTCTTTAGTCTTTCTAAAGATAACAATGTCAATTTTTGGTCCATTGGGTTTTCTCTTTCATATTCTCATAACTAATAAGATACTTTTACAATCCATAAGGGATAGTATTGAATGGGACGACCCTATAATTGACGAACATTTCGCGATTTAGAAAACTCTCTGCAACTCGTTTCTTAAAATAAAAAAATGTTCGATTCCCGGATTAATAACAAAATTGCCAATTAAGGAATGCTACACCCAGTTACATATATTTACTGATGCATCAAAATATGCGTATTCCGCATATGCGTACGTTCGGTTTGAAAATAATAATGTTGTTGATTACACATTAATAAGAGCAAAGCCACGTCCTTTTAAACCTATGTCAATTCCAAGATTGAAATTGCAGGGTGCCTTATTAGGAGCTCGAATGAGCAAGTACTTATTTTGCTTTCTGGACGTTTAATGCACTACGGTCAGTAAACTCAAGTGGCCCTTATGACCCTAAGCATGTTTTAATGTTTTAGTAACGTAAGGGTCATTGAATTCTTTCGACCACCGCTTTATAAATCCAAGCACAATGATCAATGAAGTCGAGTTTGGGGACCAGGCGAACCCCCAGATCACCCAGTTTACCTGGCACCATGTTTGAAAATGATCAAGATCTGTTTGTAAATCAGACTGGCAGCGTCCTTATATTGCACGCAAAGCTTAACGTCATCAGCGTACATAATTACTCTAGAGTTAATCAAGACTTTGGGCAGGTCGTTAATAAATAATGTAAACAATAGGGGACCCAAATGACTCCCTTGCGGAACGCCAGATTTAACCCGGAGAATATTAGACAAGCTGTTTTTAAAGAGGACCTTTTCGTCCTGCCAATCAGATAACTTGAGATCCATCTAAGACGATCATCCGGAAACCCCATTAAGTCAGGTTTCCTAACCAGGAGTGAAAGGTTAACAGAGTCAAATGCTTTACTGAAATCAGTATAAATGACATCTGTCTGAAGATTATTATGGAAGCCCTTTATGATAACAGAAGTGAGCTCCAAAAGGTTTGTTGTTGTTGATCTTCGCTTAATAAATCTATGTTGACATGGAGAAATTACTGATCGAAAAAGGTGCTGCAAATGTGGAGTAATGACATTTCGAAAAGTTTTGGGATGGCCGACAACTTAGAGATTCCCTTGTAGTTATTGGCCTCCGATTTGCTACCTTTTTTGTGGAGAGGAATTACGAATGATTCCTTCCAAATAAGGGGAAATTGGGAAGTTTCTAAGGATAAGATATAAGAAGGGGCTTGCATAGGGCCTTGGCGCAATACCTAAGCACACAGCCAGGTATTCCGTCGCGACCTGGCAAATAAACAGGCGATGAAGATCAATAAGAAGAGAGCTTTCGTTCAAACTAGGACTAAAAATAAGGTTCGACTTTGGCATGCTGTAAGAATATGTCTGATTTGAATCCGTGAAATTTGAATATGTGGTTTGAAAAAACTGCGCAAATAGATCGGCTATTGTCTGATCATTATTTGCGGTCGTATTTTCAAATGAAAGAGAGGAAGGATGATTCTGAGGCTTACGTTTAGTGTTAACAAAATTATAAAATCGCTAATGGGCCTGTGAGAACTGAGCCCTGCAGCGAAATAAATAGTTTTTATAACACTGAGCGTTCAGAACGGTGAAGTCTGTCCGAGCTGTTAAATAGGCAGAAAGTACAATAGGAGAGCAGGTGCGTCTAAATTTAGCATACAACCTAGATTTTATATTCTTAAGGCGACTCAACTCTTTAGTAAACCAAGGAGGCTTATTCGAGATTGATGGATAGTGTAACGGAACACATGTAGATAAAAAATGTCCATGGCATCCGCCATGTCAGTGCACATGTATAGATCGAACCAATTGAATTCAGAAATTAAATTATTCAGCCTTTTAAAGCCCGTCCTGCGAAAGGAGAGAACTTTTGTGACTGGTCGGTCAGAAATACTCAGTACATCAGTCCCAATATCGAGAGGCACATTGAAAGTAGGATGATGAGGATCTTCGGGTTGCGTGAGGGGTGCCACCCTAGCCAAACTAACTCTCGCCGGATCAGAGACAAAACAAATATCAAGCAAGCGCTCTAAAGAATTTCGAACATGGTTGACTTGGGACAGCGAAATGTCTAACAAGCCAACAATAAATTCATTTTGCGTTGATGTTAAAATGTATTCGTGGACCAAATAGCCCCAGGGAGATTAAAATCACCTAGCACTACTAAATGGTCCTTATCCGAAAGTTTATTGGAAACCAACTGGATAGCGGAAAGATGGTTCGAATATATAAGAAGGAATGTAGGAACATGTAATATAAATAAAACTACCGTTAATTGATAGCTTTACACAAAGGAATTCAACATTGTTGCATTCTTCAAAAGATATTAATTCTGACGTGAGAGTGGAGTCACGGCACAAAGGGAAAAAACTTAGAAACTTAAAATCTAAAAATCAATAAAATATATCTATGGACAGACTCTCAAATTATTTTATACTGGCTAAAATCCAGCAGCAAAAGATTTAAAAACTTTGTATCTCAACGTTTAGGAGAAATTTAAGAAACAACAAATATAAGTAATGTGGGAATGGATCTGGCATCTCCGTTCTACCTAACCCACCACATGGCAGAAAAAGGGAACGCGTGAGGTGAAAATCGAGGAGTTCACAACGAGAGACGACGACGAAGAGACGTGCGAACTTACGACGACAAAACGAAGATAAAACGACGGTTAATAAATAATTAATACGCGATTAAAACTATTACAAACAATTCCAAAATACGTGTAAACGATTCACTTTATACTAAACTAAACTATCTACTATAAAATATCAATAAATACTATAATAAAACCTAAAAACTAGTGGGACTTCTTATTCAAAAGAAAACCAATCCCACAAATATGGGGGCTCAACCTACGTGATAAAGTGAAGTTAAAAAACGATGAAAAACTAATTTAAAACGACGAAAAAATTAAAATAAAGAGTTCAAAAGTTGAATTGTGAAATTAAAACGACGACGACGCTACACAGACAACGGTGATCTACACGCATACATTTAGAACGACGCATAAGTGTATGTAAACGACGGGTAGAGAGACGTTGAAAAGTACGACGAACATTTGTGTGAGAACGACGTGCAACGACGTGTTGAAAATGTCTAAACTGGCTGATTTCGATTCGGTGCTGCAGGCATTGAAAACGGAGAAGAAAAAGAATGTGGACCTTCTGCACATGTTTGTGTTTGAAAATAACGGCGATCGGAATAACCGAAATCGAATGCGTAACTTCGAGGGATTCGACTTTACGGAAGATGATGACCTTTTTGCTCAAAAAGTTTCATATGTGGCTGAAAACTTGTCCAACAACGATCTTGCTGTAATTTGCAACATATTGGGACTGCAGCATAACAAAGACGACCTTATGCTTCATATTTTCCGGAATTTGCAGTGTGGAAATTTGCTAACGGATATCGGTGAAGAAGAAGATGAAGAAGAAGAAGACGACGAGGATGAGGACGAAAACGAAATCGAAGAGAGTGGTATACCGAACCGTCTGAGAAGTAGAGCAAAAGCGAGAGAGAGAGCTGAGAGCAAGGCAATGAGTTCCAGCGGCGAAGAGGAGGAATTTCGCTCCGTACGAAGCAACACACAGCTGCAAAACAAGAAGAAGAATGACAATGTCAATGTCAAGGCTTTCACAGTCGCGGCCGACAATAACGATGTGAGCTCAGTGCATAGTTTTGGCATGGGTTCGCCGCGATTTTCCGTGAACTTTCGAGATGTTGAGGACTCAATTAGACCATTTAGTGGTGACGACACGCTGGCAGTGGAGGTGTGGGTGCATGATTTTGAGGACATGGCTTCGATCATGTATTGGGATGATCTACAAAAATTTATTTTCGCAAAACGGTCGCTGAAAGGACTTGCTAAAATGTTTATTATGAGTGAGCGTGGTATACGAAGCTGGCAAATGTTGAAAAATGCCCTGATCAACGA
>VNJS01000238.1:0-26471 GCA_008042575.1 Drosophila watanabei
GACACCTAGGCGCTCCGGCTCTGGCATCACTGGAAGATGCCTCCAAGAGAAAGCCGGGCGAACTACTGGCCTTCGCGAAAGACTCCTCGATCCTCAAGGACTTCGAAACTCGCATTAGCAATCTCTAGGTCCACACCAGTAGAACCCGGGCAACTAAGGGCCATTTTTGGCCTATGCTTGGCCCCGTGAGGGCCGCCCGACGTAACCTAACCTAACCTAACCTTAGTAATATCTTAGTTAAATAAATCTCGTACTCTGCTTTGTTTTTATACGCATGCGTCTATTTAGAACGCGTTCGTGCCGTATGTTACACGTCTGCGCCCCTCGACCGGTTGGGCGGGAGGTGGGAATCGTTGGGGCTCGCACGTAATATATATATATATATATATATACATATCTCCTATTCCAAAGTACAGTTTTTTCTCTATTAATTTCCCGTTCGGTCCTATGGCATCTATATGATATAGTCGACCGATTTTCGTAAAATTAAATCAAAAATAATATAAAAAGTATATACCCGAAAGTAGATGAAAAACGGTGAAACTTGAATAACGGTGAAGTTAAATTTTTTGTAATAATTTTTTGATAGTTTATATGGCAGCCTAACCGGCTCTTTAAAACTTATATACGAGTAAGAGTAAAAAGAAACTATCTCCAAAGATTCATTAAGATTAGGTTTTAAAACTGAGGGTCTAGTTTGGTTCTAGTATAATCGGACAGACGGACGCATATACGGACAGTCTAAAAGAAATAGCAAAAGTAAAATAAATACAAATTTTTTACCAAATTTTTTGGGAGAGATAGCAGAATCTATTGAACCGGGGACAATATGTCACAGGCGAAGAAGTTTTATTAAATTTCAATTGTTTAAAACAAACGATTATTTAGGCCCTATTTACACTAGGCTGCGTTATTGCGTTATTTCGTTTCAGAGCAAACTCCGTTTTTTGTACATAGACTTTGTATAGGGGGCTAGTGGTGGGAAAAAGTTACATCCAAGTTGCGTCCAAGTAACGTTTGTACGATAACAACTAGGTATTATCGATATTCGGACTATCGAACGAGTTTCCCCACCAAATCGAAATAAAATCTTAGCAACTGATAGATGAAGCAAAGATGCCTTAAGGAACTTCTCTAGCTATCGACTGAAAATGTGGAAGGATCACGGAAGAACTCCATCTATAAGGTGATAGCCTCTTTCCAGAATTTCATGAAAGCATTTTTAGAAACCCTTACGAATTAGCGTTTGTTTAAATAAAAAAAGACAAATAATTTTTAAAATTAATACACAATCAACAAGTATTTATTAAGTATTTCCAGCTAGAAACGTTGTCTGTTTTCTGCATCGTTTACGATTACCGTGACCTTCTCTTTAGTGAGGAAATCAGATTTATACTCGTCACCAAGATAGTTCCACGGCAAAACTTTAATAAAGTCTGGCACATTATTGCTCTATAACCGCTGAAGACTCGCTACGGTGCAGTATTCCGCAGAGAAACCCAAGAAGCACAAGGAATTCCAATTCGTGCCTTCAAAGAAATAGTTAGATGAAAAGAAGAATCTTGCTTGCGAAGATTTGGAAGCCGTTAAGCCATTCGCTGTGATAGGGCTCCAAGTTTTGCAGCTCCTGAAAAGTTCCTGGTAACATCGCGGCCAAGAAAATGCCTTCATCCTGGTTTCTTTATTATGTTCCATTGCTAAGGTTTTCAGCCTTTCGTCGTTGTTCAAATTGCTCATTTGCCTCAATTTTTGTACATTCAAATAAATACTGACAACTAGCCGTCAAACAACCTTAATAACGCAACTTTTCCCAGTAGAAACACCCATTCTGCGTTTTGCGTTTCATTCGATAACGATAGGTAACGCACGATAGTGTAAAAAGAACGTTAATTAATAAAAAAAAGGTGTCTGACTACCAAGCAATATTTAAAAGTAAAGGTTACTTCATAACAAAAATGATTATATCTCAATCGTTGAATTTCGATGAACCGCTCGCACAAAATCAATAAAAAAAATTCAATTGTTAATAACTTTGGAAAAATTTAATTTTTTTAAAAAATATTTTAGGGGAGTTGTTTTGGGCACTTTGGGAATAGCCGAAGAATTGGAGACGGGTAAACAAGCGTGGTCATTAATCGTAGTAGTATTTTCTCATTAACTGGAAGATCTTGAATGGCCTCTCAAACCTTCTTATTTTTTTGGAAGACCTTAAACGGCCCCTTAAACTGTTTCGTTAATTGAAACCCCTGTAACGGCCTCCCAAACCTTCAGCAACCACACCTGAACTCAAATAAATTTCTGAGTCGAATTCTGGCCATCCCTATGCCACTCGGAACCGAATGATTGTCACAGTGCACAGTGGTTGCGCCCATAGGCCAAAAATAAAAAAATTAATAACAACAAAAATGTACGAAAAGTAAACAAATCGCCTCTAAAATGTCCCAGCTTCTTCATGGCAAACCAGATTTTTCTGGAAATCTAACAGGACTTTTTAAAAATAGAATAGAAGAAGCAAAAAAATGTTATTTGCAAAGCGCAGCTGCGCGCTTCGTTGCAGAGACAAACCGATCCCGGTAGACTTAAAGACGGGCGAGCGGAGAAAGGAAGACAGGACTACCCAAAAACGATCGCGGAAAGATTGTTGATGGAGGAGAAGATAAACGTGGAGATCCTGGACCGAAGCTGGGAAATACGGTACCATAAGACAACCAATCCACTGGAGTTTATGTATAAAATTGAAGATTGGGCGACGGGATACGGAATCCGGCACGATTAGTTGGTGCTAACGATGCCCTTCATATTAGAAGTCGCGATCGATTGGTGGAACTGAATGCCGACCAAAATAGACAGCAATTCTAACAGAAGAAGCTAGTGGATTACTACTTACCTTGAAGTTGTCAGAAGCAGCTCAAGAAAAAAATTGCTCATCGGAGACAAAGAGAGGCAGAATCAACTAGAATGTAATGTAAGGTAATTCTTTTGATGATTCTGGCCCCATATAGCTTATGTTAGATTAGATCTTCATCCTTGGTAAGGTTGGTTTCATTCATGTTACTTTATTTGGGATTGAGCAGCGAAGGTGCCGCTTCAACCTCTCTAGAGGTAATTATTATTCAAATATTCTGATTATTCAAATATATCTTATGTTTCGTAGCTGCGCTGCCATCAGCGGCAACGGAGAGAAGGTTATATATATACTCTGGTATATAGTAATGCTCGCTTAGGCTTGAGCGCACATACACCTGGGATCATATATATGTGAAGCCCGTCCTTGTAAGTTACTTATGCTGACTCTTGCACTCTCCGTTAGCCGGCCAATGTGCATAGATTTCGAATTTCGGCCACTTGGTTCAAGTACTTGAACAACGAATTTTTATTTAATGTTTATTCATATGCAGCAATATATGAAGTACAGTGCGCATTCGATATATGTGCATATTACATCTCCCTCCTTTTGAACAATAACGTAATAATATGGAGCTATTTTCCTTTTATATTAATGTTAATATTATGTTATGTTAAAATTTTATTTTTTTTTTTTAATTAGTTTTTTTTTTGTATTATTCTTTTTTTTTGTACACGGGTTTATGTTTTATGCATGGCCATGCGTGGTGTACTTAAGGGGAAATAAATTGAAATAAAATTCAAACGTATTTGTTTCAATTTAACAAAAGAAGACTGATAAAGGTTTTATATCAATTCGTGTAAGAATAATAAGACTTGCCAACGTCCTAATGTGCAGTGCCAACCAAAATGGTGTTAAATTCTGTTCAAGAATAAAAAGAAACCATTTAATCATTTCCAATTCATTAAAAGCATTGTGTGGGTTAACTCGGGTCTACATGTTGAATTCTAATTAATTAATATTTTTAATCTATCCTTATGAACTGTTTGTGTTTTATTCTTATCACCGGAGATTATGATGTTATCTATTTCTCCAATGTCATTAACAGTATATGGGCCTGTATAGATTCAGATTCATTTTTTAATAAAACTTGATCTCCTATTTCAAGTAGAATATCTAGTCTTTTTAACTTAAAGTTTCTTTATATTTAATTTTATTATATTCTATCATTACTTTAGCTTTTTATAAGCTACTTCTAGCCTATACTTAGATTCCTTGGCACATTCATCTACATTGTATAGTGGTTTTATTCTATCTATTCTATTAAAATGTATTGGTAAGTTCGATGCTTTATCGAATTCTAGCTCATATGGACAATACTCATGTGCCATAGAGGTTGTCATATTGGAACAGTATACAAAATATTGGAGCCATACATTTCAATCAGTTTTTCATTAAATGTTTTGTGGCGTCTTTCGACTGTGCCAACTGTTTGGTGGTGAGCCAGGAATTTTTTAATATATCCCACGAAGAACACTTAGTAGAAAACCAGAAAGAAAGCTATATTCGGCACGCCTGGAAGATTTTAATTGTATCAATTGTAATATATATCACTTTCTAATATAAAATGAATTACTTTCATATTCATTAAATTTGTAGTTTTTAATTTTTTTACATGTAAGGTAAAATGTAATTTTTCTCCTATATGATATAGTCGTCCGATTTTTATGAAATTTAAACAAAATAGTAGTCAGATTTTTATTAAATTTGCTCCAAAATTCTGAAATAATATAGAAAGCTTATAACCGAGTGATTAAGATATGTTAAAACACAGTGAAGTTATAATTTTTTCAACAAATTTACGAACCGTTTTTAATGCAGCGATTTGATATAGTTGACCGATCCAGCTCGTTCCGACTTAAACGAGTAAGAGTATATAGAAGACTATCTGCAAAGCTACATTAAGATTCAAATCTGAGGGACTAGTTTGCGTAGAAACAGACAGACGGACAGAAGGACAGACGGACAGACGGACATGGCTAGGATCGACTCGGCTGTTGATGATGTTTAAAAATATATGTACTTTATAGGGTCGGAAATGTCTCCTTCACTGCGTTGCAAATTTCTGACTGGAATTATAATACTTTGCAGGGGTATAAATATGCGGGGGTCAATTTATTACATCGGCAGGGAGCGCCCTTAGTGATAATTCGTCATTCATTTCGGAACTAAACTTAACAGTGCGAGTGCAGTGCAGTCTAGCAGCGAGCAACGATCGGGAACACGGGTGCGTGCGATTGGTAACACCGAGAAGTGGACCGCAAGTGAGCGACAATCGGGAACACCGAGGAGCGGAACGTTGGCTAGCGATGTCCAGCGTATGGAGGTCAGAATTATGACAATACGCTATCGGGAAGACGGGAGCGAAAGAGCGGGCGAGCTTCTGGAAGCTCAGTGGGCAGAGGGGATGCATTGTGCCGCCTCCTGGCGTGAACAGGATCTTTATGTGTTTTGTCGTTTTCGACTTTTGGCATTTGGGGCATTATCCGATAAAATTTAATATATATCTTGTCAAATTTTTCCAATAATAATGCCATTTTATTGAAGCTAATGTTTTAGCTATGCCTTATAACCTCCTTGTATTGAATCATCATGGAATATAAACAGTAATTTTTCTTTTTCTTCATCATTTTTTGATAGCTATAACTTTTTTCCATGCTCTAGTAAAAATAGTGAATCTGTTATTCGCAAGGTTACCCCTTTTCGTACCTTATTATTTACGATGACTTCGTATTCTTTGGGCTTAGAAGCTTTATCAAGAGTTTGCTAATGCAAATATACTTTTTCTTTACCATTTCCTTCGCAGGAATTTCTCTTTTTACTTTGATATTTTGTAGTGACTTTTCTTTTTCTTGATAACGCATGTTATATTCCTCTAATTCAAGCCTCTACGTGTCAGTTTTGAGCTTGAATTTATCATTGAAAATAGGTAGGTAGTGGTCTGTGGTCTGTTTTGACAGTGAAATGCCTACCATAAATATATGGTCTGAAGTAAGTTATTGCCCAATAAATTGCTGCCAATTCTTGTTCCGTTGTGCTTTTATTACTTTCTCCTTTAGTAAACGATCTTGCATGCATATGCAACTGGAAGTTAGAGTCCGTTTTTGTGCTGATTTAACACTGCTCCGCATGCTTGCTTACTGGCATCCGTTATTATGAAAAATTCTTTCCTGAAGTCTGAGTATTGTAATAAGTTTGGATTTATTAGTGCCGATTTGAGATGTTCGAAGGCATTCTGGCAGTCCTTTATTTTCGAAAATAAAATCTTTGTTACATAATTTTGTTATGGGACGGGAATATTCGGCAAATTTTTTGATAAAACGTCTATAATAATAGGAAAAAGCAACGTCTAGCGCAATCCGCATCATGTGAAATTGGATAGTTTTTATGACGACGTATTTTTTGTCGGCAGGCAAGGTTCCATCTTCAGGATGTAGTTTCAGATTGGTATATTGTACATTTCTCAAAAACATCAGTTAGGTTTTTAAGCATATGTTTTTCGGAACAACCAATTACTAATAAGTCATCCATGTAAAGGAAAGATTGAGAAGGTTTTAATCCGGAGAATGCTATAGTCATCATTCTCTGGTATGGATTTGGCGCTATTTTTAAGCCAAATGGTAATCGCGTGAAGCGTTATGAACCATTGCTTTTTGAAAAGGACGTTATGTCATCAATTCTAAGTAAAGGGAATTTATCTGACAACAGGTTTTTATTAATTTGGCGAGGGTCAATTAAGAATCGCAATTTTTTCTTGTCAGAACCGGGAGAAGATTTCTTTGGAACTAACAAGAGTGGGCTATTGTATGGTGATACAGACGGGTTGACTATGTTATTATCGATTAATTTTTGTACCGGTACATGTACTTCGTCTTTTTGACTTTAATGATTTATATAGTTTTTATGTATATATCATCATCCTTCAATCTCAGTTTTTGCTTATAAAAATGGTTTGTAATGTAGTTATCGATTCGAATATATGCTATATTGGGTGCATAGTATTGTTAATTGTGTGTGTGGGGGGAGGGCGGGGGGTTTTTCTTTTTTTTTATAGTTCTTTTAATACAGATTTTTCTCTACATTCGGAATTAGTTTGAACTATTTCGTAGTTCAAAAATGTTTCATTTTTTAAATTATTAATATTTATTATCTGATCGGTACTAGTTGTATTAAGTATTTGGGCAAACGCATTTTCGGTAGTTGCTTGGTAGTGTTTGTGACATGAATGCCAATTTGAATTTCCTAAAATCATCACAAGGAATAGCGAATTTTAAGTTTACAACGTGAAAATCATGTGGAAAAAGTCTGTATTTAGATAGAGGTCAGCCCTTTTGTTTTGGTAACCTCTTGACTTATTTCCTGTATATATATTATGTTATCTGGTTGAATGCATTTAAAATTTCCTTTAATAAGGATATTTCTGCATCGTTGTCTATTAAGAAGACTAGTTTCTTCCCTGTTCCTAAGTTAATAAAGGTTACATATATATTTTGTCTGAGATTGATGGTGTAAATTCTAAAGGTTGTTGGGAGTGTTCCGAAGCATTTTGGGCTACTCTCACATTGCACAGTGGTTCGGCTTGTATAGAGCCGCGGTTACAATTACTAGTTGTTGTATTCTTACAAAACTTTCACTAAAAAAAATTTTATAAACATGTACACAAAAAATTGTTTATATCGTACGTCTATTTCATATAGCTGCCATAGGAACAATCGGTTAGAAATAAGAATTTAGTATGGACAACATTTTTATTTTTAAAGGTATTGTGAAGTAGTTCTAAGGCTGGGGTGAAGCTCGGTCACGCCAGGATCTCTTTTCAGAAAAATTTTTAAAGATAGGACAATGGGTCTTCGATGAACGATGGGCTGACGTGAGATGGTGGTTGTCAGCCACCGGGTTACCAAGCAGGAAACGGTTTTATTATGGTATTTGCGAACTAGCAAGAATCCGCGGTAGTGCGTACTGGGTCTGGCTCATGGCACTCGCCGCGAGGAGAACGAATCGATTACATGACGTTTTTTACACGTAAAAAGATGCATAGCTCTGCCAGGTGGAATCACAACAGGCACTCGCCGTGAAGATTTTTTTTTTTATTTTTATTCATTTAATATTTCAGTGTATTTCTATTTTTGTAAGATTTTATTCATCGATAATTTCCCCCAGTGTATTTCTACATTTTTAAGATTTTATTCATCGTAAATTTTTCCCAGTGTATTTCTATCTTATGATTTGCATATTTAATCGCAGGGTTAGTTTTTTTTTAAGGAAATGCTTACGCAAAGTTAGAGTTTAGAGTTACATTCTTAACCACTCTACTTTATGGCGATACCGCATCGAGTCCCGCCGAGATTTTATATGCATTTGGCTATGATGGCCGAATTCCCTGGCAGGCCAACCCGTTGCGGTTTCACGCACACCACTATATCGTCTAACTCCGCATACATACACACAAGCACGCGCCTGTTTGCTGGATGCTCCGCCGCTGGTCCTGGGCCGGCACAAGTCCCTCGATGTCTTCGCTCCAGTTTGCCTGCGCCAGCCGTCACTCGACGGCTGGGTTTCCGCCAAGATGGTTTTCTTAGAATTTGGGCCGGATGGCCTGCAGATGTCTTCAAATCGTTGTTTTCACTTTCAGTAGCTTGGTCCGTTGGAGTGGCACTCGCCAGCTCCCGTGTCCGAAAATCTACGTCAGCGTCACTTCACGTCTCTTTCACAACTCTCCTCGATTTTTGCGCTCCCATGTTTCCCTGGCTTCGCTTAGAAACTTCTCGAAGTGTCTTGTATCGTTCCCTCTCGCTCTTTCCTTAGGGCGCGTGGCAATTTTCGGGGGTTGATTGTATGGCGTCTTAGCTTAACTATATAGGACTTTGCAAAGCCTTAAATCTACTTATTTTTAGTGGCGTCCTCGACACACCGGACGAGGTTCGCCCAGTCGCCACAGCTGTGGGGAAACAAAGTTTTATTAGCCTTCGTGTGGTTAAAGGGCTTCCTAACAGGTTTTTAGTCGGAGCTAGTTGTTAGTTTGGGGGGAGTTAAAGAGTGCAGGCACTAGGAGCATTGAGTTTCCCCCTTAGGGGAGTGGGGACGTTGGAAAGGCGCACCCTCCAGCAAGTGGCCCCCACAGACTCAGTCTTGGCTCCTGTCACAGTGTTCTGGCTCTTGCCTAGGCCCGGATCTAGCGTCACTCGACTGCTAAATGCTCTTGTGGCTTGGTTTTCTTGTGTTGTGCCGCCTTGGTGCGGGCTTCTCGTTGCTGTGCCGCCTTGGTGCGGGCTTCCTAGAGTTTAGCGTCACTCGACGACTAAACGTTCGATGTCCTTTTGACATTTTCTGGGTTCTCCGGCCTTTCGGGTACCAGATTCTGCGTTTCTAGATCGTTGACTGCTTTTTTCAGGTCTCCTAGCGATGCCGTTCTGCGATGCTTGCTCTGCGCGTGTTGCAAGCGTACTATGGTGGGCGAGACGAACTTAAGGACCTTGTATGGCCCCTCATACTTAGGCGCTAGCTTTGCGGCAAAGTTATCCGCCGCCTTTGACAAGTGATGTTGCTTCACCGTCGGTCTCCACTCGCGTCGTCGCAGATCATAGTGCTTCCTCTGCTCCAGCGAAGCGCGCTGGGTGTTTTCCTGGACCACCTTGAATATATCTCGCAGTAATTTCGCTTTCTCCACAGGCGAACTCGGAAGATGGCTTGGCCCCGGGGTGACTTCATCGTACAAGGCTATTGGGAGTCTTGGTTCTCGGCCTTGAACGACAAACTCCGGGCTAAAGCCGGTGGAATCCGAAACGCTGCCATTTATGGCCAGGTTTGACTCGGG
The DNA here is from genome assembly GCA_008042575.1 of Drosophila watanabei. Lineage (NCBI taxonomy): Eukaryota > Metazoa > Arthropoda > Insecta > Diptera > Drosophilidae > Drosophila > Drosophila watanabei. The sequence goes on from VNJS01000238.1 coordinate 9,723, forward strand.
GAGGAGTTCGTCCCACGTCGTCTGCTTATCTTCAATGTACTGGGCGACCATAGTTTTAATGGTGCGATTGGCCTTCTCTGTCGGGTTCTGCTGCGGTGTATAGGGTGCCGTATGCTGGATCTCCATTCCCGCTTGTTTGCAGAAATCTTTGAAGGAACGACTCGGAAATTGAGTCCCGTTGTCACAACGAAGGTGCGTGACATCCCAAAATGATTCAAAATCCTCTCGCGAAAGAATTTTTCCAGATGCGCCGAAGTTGCTTTTTTTAAGGGAACCAGTTCAACCCATTTTGAAAAGGCGTCGAAAAAGACTAGCAGCATGCTGTTCCCGCTTTTAGACATCTTACCCGCTGGCTTATTTAGGCTTACTTTAAACCGTTGACAAGTGTCGCACTTTCGAACATATCTGGCTATATCTCGAAAGAGTCCCGGCCAGTAATACTTTTGGGCGCCCCGAATGGTTGTTTTCCTGATGCCGAGATGTCCTGCCGTGGTCATGACATTCCGACAGCACTCGCTGCCGGTGGTCCTTGGCCACACACAGTTTCCAGGGCACGGATTGCATTCGCTGATACCAGGCGCAACCGGGTTGATCCTCCTGAATAATCTGTAGTACCTTAAGGGGCTGTCGTGACAGCGCGTCTGCTACAATATTTTGGCTTCCGCATCGGTATGTGACGTCAAACTGGTACTACTGCAGTTCTTCCGCCCAGCGCGCGATTCGACCGGTGGAATTATTTATTGAGTTGAGCCACTTCAAGGCAAGATGGTCTGTTATCACCTCAAATCGATACACTCCTTATCGGTAGCTGAGTAGTTCTCTTCAGCTGTAATGAGTCGCCGGCTAGCGAATGCGATGACGCGTTCCTCTTCCTGGATCTTCTGGGTTAAAACGGCTCCTAGACCTATGTCGCTGGCATCGGTTTGAAGACCAAACTTCTCGTTGAAGTCGGGACAGGCGAGCACAGGGGCCTTCGTAAGTTTCCCTTTTAATTCTTTAAAGGCATATTATTGCTCTTGCTGCCATTGCCATTTCTTTCTCTTCTCCAGCAACAGAGACATGGGTTGCACGATGCTGCCGAAGTTGGGTACAAACCTCCTGTACCATGATGGACTCAGTTGCTGTACAGCCGAAATCTTGTCGGGATCGGTGTAGAATCCTTCCTCGCTGATGACATGCCCTAAGTATACCAGGCTGCGCTTAAAGAAACTGCATTTCTTTGCGTTGAGGCGAAGGTTCGCCTTTCGTAACCGTTGGAATACTTCCTGTAGATGCTGCACGTGCTCCTCTAGAGTGCGTCCGATGATGACAATATCATCTAAATATGCAAATGCATTGGGCTCAAGGTCGGGGCCTATGACGCTGTCGAGCGCCCGCTGAAATGTGGCTGGTGCGGAATGGAGGCCAAAAGGCATGACCTTCCAATGGAACAGCGCAGCCTCTCCAAGATGTGGGTTATCCTTGGCAGCAAATACGCATCTAGAATAGAATGGGCATTCAGTTGCCGAAAATCAACACATAACCTCAGTACAATAGGCAATCCGCTGCATCGCGGGATTCTTGGGAAAATACCTCTGTTAAATTGGCTTGTCATCCCTCATTGTGATTTAGTGCTCGGCGATATGTGACACTCCGGTCAATCCTTCGAATTTGGTCAAATCCTCCTGTAGGAATTTGTCCACCCATGGTTCTACTGTTCCATGCTCTGTGGTCTCCTTGATGACAGTGAGGGCTCCTTCAGCGTCAGGTGCATACTCTGGTTTGGCTGGGGAAGGCACCCGCGATCCTTCCACTAGCTAAGTTGCACTCGGATCTTTGTCCCGTCGAAATGGATTATTCCGCGCATCTGTTTCGTCTCGAGGCCCTAAAATACCGCTAGTCGGCGCAGCTGGCACCCTGTGCTCTGGTTAGCTGATCTTTGGTTCTGGTACTGCTGTCTTGACGCTGTCGATCGGCTTCGGGGAGATTTTATTTATCAAAAGTGGGGACAGAACTGAGCTTGGCTACAATAAGAGGATTAAGTTCTACAGAAACGCGGCCACACTGTAGCGTTGCGGACACTCCGCAGAGAAAGTCCATGCCTAAGAGTACATCTTCCATGATTTCGGGTAAAACCAAGAGTGGAAATTTGACCCAACGTTGCTCCAGCTGAACTTTTGCTACCAAGGTTATCTCCTTGCGTGAGCCTTCATCTAGGCTGACTTGTGTGCGTACCGACCGTACGTTATTTGGCGTTCCCACTCGTTGAAGGACTCTTTCGCTCACGAAACTCCTGCTGGCTCCGGTGTCTATGGATGCGTTGAATACCTTTCCCTCGATCTGTACCTTTGCGATAATCCTGTTGGCTTGAACTTGTAATACTACTTCTTATTCCGGGGATTCCTTCTTGTAGTCTCCGGCCCTCCCCGAGTGGTCGAAGACTTCTCTCGTTTCCCGGGCGAATGCGACGGCAGCATCCAACAGTTCGTACTCCTCTGCGACCACACTCCCAACAGAATAGAACTCCGGGATTGCGGCACTCGTGTTGAAAATGCCCCTCCTGTGCACAGTTCCTGTCAGCAAATCTGGAATTTGGCACCAAGACCACGTTACCTACCCTAGGAACAAATTCTGCGACCGCAGCACCTGGTGTTGTTGCTCATCCAGATGCTCGTACAACATTATGACGATTCATCGTCGGTGCTACTGGATGTGACTGCCTTTCGTGGCCATTTCTTCTCAACGGTTGCTGCAGTACGGCCAGCATTCTCGCATGACTTCCTGTGTCTCGATCCCGCGTAACTTCATAGTTTACCACTAAGGCGGTCAGTTACTCCAGCATCGTGAGCTCGTGTCTCCTAGAGAACAACTGATAATCTGGTTGGAGATTCTTATAAATCCGCTCCAACTCCTGTTCCGGATTATATCCCGCTCGGTGCATCATTAAGCGAATGCTTACGAGATATTGCTTAAATGTTTCCCCTTGTCGCTGGTATCTCGTGCGGATCTCGTCCTCGAATCTCTGATATCTGATATCTCGATGGCAAGTAAAAGTCAAGGAACGCCTTCTTGAAGATTATTCAGGATTCCCCCAGTAGCTGGATTGTCCAAAACCAGTGTTCGGCCGTATCTGTCAAGAGACCCGTGATGGCCTGTGGCATCCTTTCCACGTTGACTTCGTACGCGGTGGCTCGAGATGGTGTATAAACGTGATCGTTGTTCCGTCAAAAGTTATTCTCCAATTCCGTTACTTTTCTGACAGAGTTGCTGCTGTCATCTCCGGTTTCGTCGGAAAAATGTCCCGTCTGGTAGTGTTTGTCTTCATGTTTCTTGCTATTTCGACTGGAACTTGAAGCATCGTAGGACCTGGTGGGTGCGGACTCGGTGTCCGTTGCTTTCTCTCGTTGAGCGCGGCCAGAATTTCGCCAATATCCAATACGTGATCGTCACGATTATTGAATGCGGCCAGCCAGCTTCGCACGCAAACGTGTTGACTTGGCGACGATTGTGTTCGAACTCTCGAATATGTTTCCGTTGACTGTACTGCAAGTACTGTATTGCAAGTACTGCCGTCAGCACTCGCTTACGGCCCCAGCTATGCGGCCGGCTGAGCCTGGCCACGGAAATGTTTCGGGATGCAAAAATATTTGTACATAGTGATATGGGTGGCCTTCGGTGTTTCAGTCGATGGTAATTAGAATTTAAGTAAACTTAATTTTAAATATTTTTTATTTTTATTCATTTAATATTTCAGTGAATTTCTATTTTAATAAGATTTTATTCATCGAAAATTTTCCCCAGTGTATTTATATTTTTATAAGATTTTATTCATCGTGAATTTTCCCCAGTGTATTTCTATTTTTATAAGATTTGCATATTTAATCGCGGGGCTAGTTTTTTTAAGGAAATGCTTACGCAAAGTTTGAGGTTAGAGTTACATTCTTAACAACTCTACTCCAAGGCGATACCACATCGAGTCCCGCCGAGATTTTATGTGCATTTGGCCATGATGGCCGAATTCCCTGGCAGGTCAACTCGTTGCGGTTTCACGCACACCACTATACCGTCTCACTCCGCACACATACACACAAGCATGCGCCTGTTTGCTGGATGCTCCGCCGCTGGTCCTGGGCCGGCACAAGTCCCTCGATGTCTTCGCTCCAGCTTGCCTGCGCCAGCCGTCACTCGACGGCTGGGTTTTCGCCAAGATGGTTTTCTTAGAATTTGGGCTGGATGGCCTGCAGATGACTTCAAATCGTTGTTTTCGCTTTCAGTAGCTTGGTCCGTTGGAGTGGCACTCGCCAACCCCCGTGTCCGAAAATCTACGTCAGCGTCACTTCACGTCTCTTTCACAACTCTCCTCGATTTTTGCGCTCCCATGTTTCCCTGGCTTCGCTTAGAAACTTCTCGAAGTGTCTTGTATCGTTCCCTCTCGCTCTTTCCTTAGGGCGCGTGATTGTATGGCGTGATCGCGTACTCTCTCGCTCGCTCCTACATACTTCTTTTGTCATGTGACCGCTGCTCGTAGTGAGTTTCGTTGTTAGGCTTGTGTGTGTGTCCGTGTGCGTTGAGCTTATTAAGCTAGGGATGGTAGTTTTGGGCCGGCTTAGCTTAACTATCGTATATGGCTTTGCAAAGCCTTAAATCTATTTATTTCGAGTTTTAATACCTAGGAGGCTATTTACATTTAATGTACTTATTACTTACATTACATACATTTTTTAAGTTCTTATTTTCCTCATTATTTCCAATTATTTACAGGTCCATGTCCTATTATTTAAATGTTATTAGTTATTAATATTTACATTATTCATATTTACAAAAATTATTATTTACAGAAATTATTTGTGTGGAGCCGGCAGGTTAATCACAATATGGTGCCTAAACTCACAGATTGTTACTTTTGTGTAGATTTATATATACTTACCAAATTGTATTAAAACTTGGCAACCATAGCTTATAGCTGTCATAGGAACAATCGGTTAGAACTACAAAATAAACACTTAGTATCAAAAGCTTTTTTATTTTTCAAGATATGATAGATTAACTCTGAGATTTTAAGTTTAACAAATTTACGCTTATCAAATTTTGTTTCAATTGGACTATTACGGCATCTAGCTGTCATAGGAACAATCGGTTAGGAATATACATTAAGCACGACTAAACGATTAACGATTACAAACACATCAGCACCTAACTTTAACGATTTTAGGTTTTTAAAAGTCTGATAAAGATTAAAAATAATATAATTTAATGGGGGAATAGGAAGGGAAAACAATTAAAACTTTAGGTAAACAAATAAAAAAACATTATAAGGGCACAAAAAGTAGGTTTCACAAAATATACAAATCTATTTTTTATTTCAAATAAATTCATTTTAAATTATTTAAATTTATCAACTTGATCAGTTGCCACACCGACTTAAAATGACCGGATGCATCGAAATATTTCAACAGAACTCCTATGCGCTGTGGTTTCCAGCGAAAACCGGCTTGCTTATTTGAAGATTGGTCATTTTAGAATCAAACTGTGTAAATAAAGTTTTAATATTTTCAAATCAGTGTTTTTTTTTTAATTTTGGCATTTGGGCGAAACTACTGCGGATTGTTGTTATTATTGTTGTTATTGTGGTTATTTCTTCTATAACTTCCACTGCCTCTATTTAAATTGTTGGTCTGGTTGTTATGACTTCGATTATTACCGTTGTTTCCATAAAAACCGTTGATATGGTAGTTATTGTTGTTCTGGCAATTACCACGGATATTGCCTCTACCACGATAGTTGCCTCTGTAATTATTGCCACGATAGTTTTGTTGTCTTTGGGCGTACAGCACTTTTTGACGGCTTCATTAATAGTGCTAAAGTTTCCAGCTTTTAGTATAGATTTTAGTCTAACACGTTCAGAACTTGTAACCATTGTAGTAATGGCTTCCTTTGTGCTGAATTTATTATCATTTTCAGCTGATAAATCTTTATCGATATACGAAGCTTCAAGTAGCTTTAGTGCATTAAATTATATATTTTGTGTCTAATTCACTTGTATCTGAAGCTCATTCTTCTTCTTTCTTTTCAGGTAATGTTATTACCGCAGAAATTGTTAGATCATGTAGATCTTTTTCTTCGATATTTACTTCTTCCTTTTCTTCGTTTGATTCAGAATTGTTCTGTTTTAAATCAGATTCTTCTGGTCTTTTGATTCTAGATTTTCGGTTGAATCTATTGTTAAATTGGTATTTAAAATTTTTGGTATTGATATATCCAAATTATACCTCTCTTTAACAGTTAATAATTAGAAACGTAACTTGATCAATAGTTTTGATACCGTCGACCAGTTCGTCTAACTTATTGTTTTTCTATTTTCGTGCATTAATATTCTTGCCTCATTAAATGAGTCAACAAGTATTTTTTAATGTTTACTAACTGTATCCTGTTGTATTGGCCTGTTTCGGCTTATACATATGTAGGATTTTGTTAATGTATCTCTGACTTTACAGATATGGGTGACTAAATCTTCCCACTCCATACTAAACCTGCTTGTAAGTAACTGAACCTATTGCTCCTTCCAATATAATTAATTTTATTTTAGCGATTGTGGATAATATAAGTGGTTTTAATTTGGTCATTTTTAAATGGATTCTTTAATCTTTACTTATATTATGTTTTAACATTAAAACGGATATAACCTTTACGTCGGTTTGATTATAAATAGCACTAATAATGTTAACGATTATAGTAATTAGCAAACAAAACTTTTATTTATTCTAACTATTTTTATTTTATCGAAGTCATTGGCATGACTTTGGTATTTTTAACATAGGCACTATTGTGCAACTTGTTCATTTTTATGAAAGCGTTTGCCAATATTACAACTACGATTATTACAATTTTATAATCGTATCAGTGTCTAATTTCTCTGATTCGATTTTGTTAACTACGTTCCCCGTTGAATCGACGACTTTGGTATCTACACAATCCATTTTGGGTGTTCTTTCAAAATTTTGGGTTTACGTCTACTTAGTGTGTATTTAAGTTCCTTGTTAATTTCTCATTCATATTGGTTCATAAAGAAAGGGAAAAGAGAATTTTTAGGTTTTACATAATAACTTACCTAGTTTTTCGCATAGCTTTACGGGCTATACTTCTAATCGGGCAGGAAAGATTCCGCTCAATTTTACAAAATATATTTATAATATATAAAAACAAGACAGGAAGCTAAATTCGGCACGCCAAAGTCTGTATACCCTTGCAGATTTCAATTGCATTAATTATAGTCTATCTCTATCTAATTCATTTTAATTTTTTACATTTTTTTTTTATACATGTAAAGTAATATGTGATTCTCCTCCCCATTTACCGATTGTTTGTATGGCAGGTATTTGATATAGTAGTGCGTTTTTTATAAAATTCAATTGAAATTTTTGAAATAATAACACTGATAGTTTGCATGGCAGCTATATGATATAGTAGTGCGGTTTTTATTAAATTCAATAAAAAATTTTTAAATAATATGGAAGGCTTGTGTTCGGAGCAGACCGCCAGCACCTAGTCATGCGCGCATAGGTGTACCGCTGCATCTGCTGCGCTCTTCGTAGTTCTCTTTTCTTATCTCTTTTCTTCTTCTTCTTCTTATCTCATATAAGCTGTTGCGCTATCTTATTGTAATTACATATTGAGCTCATGCCATTTGAAACATATATTCATGAAGCCAAGCTTTTGATCTTCAGTTGCAGCTCCAACTAAACACGGCATATTTAATTCCACCTATTCGTGCGTTTACAATTGTTTATATGCCAAAGGGTGGCATATTTGTTATCTTCCCCATAAACATTTTGGTGACCCCGATCGAGTTTTTTGAAGTCTGCAATTTGGTCGTCTAATATCGCTTAAACATAACATTTTTTCTCTGTCGCTTGCTGGCAGTCGGTCACAAGCACATAAAAAAAAAATAAATACACACATATTCAAGTGCCAACAGCCGGCCGTTTGATTTTTTCGTAGATTTGGCGCTGTGGAAAACAAAGCTGTGTTGTGCGGAAAATATTAACAAAAGTGAATCGCATCTAATATTTGTTAATAGCGCATATTGCATATATGCATATATATATGTGCATATAGCCATCGCCATACAAACATACATTCGTTCGACACTTATATTCACTGTTGCTAATCGAGCAATCTAGCAGCAAGAAGAACATCAACAACAAAGTTAAAGTTTCCGTTGCATCTCGGCGACGTTGCATTTTCGCGGTAAAACCTTAAGGGCGTTTCGTAACCCCTGAAGCGGTCAGACATTTAATTTTTTATTAAATTCTTATTACGCGTGAACGAAAAATGCCCAATCCGGAAAACTCGGTTCGGCCCCAAATGAATCTCTAAATGATTAATTCCCTAAATCACTGCCGAAAATTCCATCCGCTGGTCACTCGCAATCTCCGTAAAATCCAATCTTTCTAGTGATGTCTGGGCGGAATCAAATGCCTGATTTAGGGAAATAATCCATTCCACTGGTAAATCAGCTTAAAACCAGCCGTGCAGTAAAACTTCATCGCAAAAAACAATTGCCGTCTTCAACAGCCGTCAATTTTACATCTATTGACATGATTAACAATGGAGAACTTTCTTTCTGATCTAGGAGAGACTATTCGCTCGATCGAACCCTCGAATGCCAATTATAAAAAGGCTCTGAATTTGCTTATAAATCGATTTGATAATAAATTTTTATACTTTCAGGCACACGTTCACGCAATATTTGGTTTAAAGGGTATTGAGAAGAGATCGGCCAAGGGTCTACGGGAGCACAGCGACTTGATGAATTCACATCCCCGGGAAATCCGCACCCTCGCCACTAAGCAGCAGATTTTGGATGGACTCCTGATTCACATCGTCGCTCGCAAGCTGGATTAGAGGACGCGGGAAAAGTGGGAAGAGGATTTGTCAATCACGGAGCTGTCTACGTGGGATTCTATGGAGTCTATTTTCGAGAAGAGGTGCAGGATGATGGATAATAATAACTCAAACACCAGGCCAGCAGGTGGAAAAAAACTTATATAACCAAAATATCCTTATTCCTTCTGCTACTAACTTAAATCACCCGATACGTTTAAAGTTCAAGATCCACAACAGGAAGAGGAGAGAAAGGAGTGAATTGGACGTGCCGGAGCGCACAAAGGGATAGCAATAACTAAAGGCATTAAGAAGTAGGAACAATAAGAGATATAAAATAATGAATTGGAGGAATATTTAAATTGAATGCGAGAGCGTGCCATCGGTCGTGCGCGAACGGTCATGCTGTGCCAAAAAGAATTCGTCACAGGCAGTGGGCCCACTTATTCCCTCCAGCTCCCTATATAAAGTAGGCCGCAGCCATTATGAAGGTACTTAGTGTCGGCGATCGGCGAAGATTCAGCAGCAAGGAGCAGCAGCCAACTACCAGCGGCAAGGAGGGGTCGCAGGTTCGGACACGGGTAAACAAGCGTGTTCATTAATCGTATTAGCCTTTTCGTTGCGCCGCTCAAACCTTCTCCATTTGGTTGACCTTCAACGGACTCTTAAACCTTATCATTTCTTTGGAAGGCCCTAAATGCCATCTCAAACCGTTCTCACAGACGACCCGAATGAGGAGGACATACGGTCAGGAAGGTCGTTCCAGAGCGGCAAAATCTGGCGTTATCTATAAATTGATAATAAAACTGTAACTTTAAGTCAATAGATAGTAAGATTTTAATGCCTTAATTCTTTGGTGTTCTACTCTCGGACCGGGTCGGAATTTCTTCAGCAACCACGCCTGAACCCAAATAAATTTTTTGATACGAATCATGGCCGAATCGCCAAAGTTGCACCCGGTTCAGGCTTAAGCAGTTGCAGAAACTGTCGAGACGGTAGATAAAGAGATGACTAAGAGAGTAGACAAAGTAGACACGTTACAATAGGACAACCAATCCATTGGAGTTTATACATGAAATGCACGATCAATTGGTGCAAACCATGCCCTTCGTGGACCGCTCGACCGGGGCGAAAAGTTTTGAGCAGGAGGGCCTTGGTTCGTGCAGGCTGCGGTCGGGCTACGAACCGTCCAATGACCGATTCCGCCTGACAAGCGGTCGGCACCTCGATCGGAGAGTGGCAACGAGGATCCTGCGTGGCTGAAAAAGAAAGCGACTACATCAATCATAAGTCGAGTCCCGGGCCAGAGGAAGGGCGGGCCTCCCGCGAAACTGCACAACCGGCTCCGACAGTCGTGAACCGATTGTCAGAAAGGACTTAGCCTGTCATCCGGGAGCTGTTCTTTCCAGAGTCGGGTGACGCTGTCATGGAAAGGTAACTGGACTCTATCAAGTACCGGTCTCCAGGTCTGGGAAAACGGAGGTATTCGAGCCGGGGATTGCCGACCACGTCACCCGTGTATCTTTTTACCATCGGGAGAAGGCGGTGCCTCCAGAAAAAGGGGACGTCGATCTCGTCACCTGGGTACAGCTCCTTTCGATTCCGGAAAAGGGAAATTCGGGTCGAAGGATACCGACCATGTCACCAATGTATTAGTTCTCCTGTCTCTGTAGGGAAGAGAGTTCCGTAAAATTGATCTGCGGTGAAGGAGAGGTATTCTGATTTTGTTATCGACCAGCTTACCCGTTTACCCTAGCCTGTACTCGGCGTGCTGCCACGTGCCGTGGTAGTAAGTAGTTTTTATCCGTCTCTTTCCTGGCACGTCTGATCCCTCAGGCTGCTCGAAAACGAATATTTCAATTTTCGTACAGCAAAGGCTTTATTCGGCTTCCTCTGCAGCCGATTCCTTGCGGCCGCAGCATCGCTCTTCTTTCGTTGTCGTCGGCAACTTCGGCTTTCGTGTGTTGTCGCGGCATGCCTTGGCTTCGGGAAGTGTGTTAATTCTGCTAGTTTTGCTGATCTCGCTGTTCTGCCCGCTCTCGAGTGCTCTGCCGGTCACGTGGGCTCTGCCGGGGTAGCTGACTCTGCTCGCTCTCATGGCGTCTGTTGGTCTTGTGGGCTTTGCCAGGGTAGCTGGATCTGCTCGCTCTCGTGGCCTCTGCCGGTCGCCCGAGCTCTGCCCGCTCTTGTGGGCTTTGTCAGTCTCGAGGGCTTTGAAAGTGTGTCAAATCTAGGGTCCCTTTCGAGAGCCTTAGCCTATGTTTCCTTCAACACTCTTGTCCACAAATTTACGACACCCTCCAAATTTTTGTTTCGACTCTCGTAGGAGGGGAAGAAAAGAATGAATTCTTAATGAATTTTCCTTAAAATATGATTTTCTTATCTTTGATTGAATCTCGCGTTTTTAGGTTGTGGCAAAAAAACACATAAGTCTTGTAAATGTGTGTAAGAAGGCTTAGATGCCTGGCAAAGCAGTACATAAACCAATCGCCTTTGAGTCATCGCAACTAGCACTTGAACTAGGTGGACTGGGTTGAGGTGGATGGAGAGTAAAATGCCTTTTGAGTTGAAGACGATTACTGTTCACACATGAACTTGGATTTATTTTTAATACAATGCTGTTTTTTTCTAATTTCCATAATGCTATAAATATCACATGTATCTGTTACCCAAAATATATGTAAATAGCCCCCACTAAATAACTTGGCTGCCTGTGAACGGTTTTAGCATATGTTCAAAGATATGTGCTATCGGGTACCTGAGATGCCTCCTATCGCACTTAGAAAAGGGTACCTGCTTGGGTCTCCAGATAGCCGCGGTAACGCGTGGCTCTAAAGTTAAGTATCTATTCGATTTTCATGTTAGCTACCTAAGCTGGGACTTACACTAAATAAAATCAGTTTGAAATTATAACTCAACAAATGTGGACGTCTTTCATTCAGACAGCTCTTACATTTTGGTTCTTCGAGCACTCTGTAGTTTTCCCCCACCAGTGCTAAAATTTTGGGTCCATCGTGGCACTCTGTAGCTATCCCCCACCAGTGGTAAGAGGCTCAGAGTTATTTAAACCAGCACCTTAGAGTCTGATTTGTTGCGAGTGCACGGTCAGCTTAGGGTTGCAAAAATAAAACTTGTGTTTCCCCCAGCAGTGGTAAGAGACCGAGTATATAATAAATAATACAAGTTAAATACTTGTTAAAAAATAGTCAAAATTATTATTATTATATTTAAAAAAAAAAAAGGAAAACGGTTTTGTTGTGTGACGGTGTCATTACCAAGGCCAAAAACATTGCTAAATTGAAAATATGAAATACGTGTTCGGTGTGACATTGTTTCCGAATTAAAAAAAATTAACTAAAAGAACTGTGAAACTAACGAATCGAGACCAATCCGTCACCAAGACGACATCAACCTAATTATCGCAAGGAGGACATCAAGGCAGCATATATAAAGCACTGACGAAACCAGATACGTTAGCTTTACGAATTTCTGTTATCATTTCATAAGTAATACATATATCATAATAATTAAAAAAGATGTCCGATAGTATGCTGAGGTAGAACTAACGAAAGAGATTAGGATAGTCGAAGCTGGCCATCTAACCAACGAGTTGTTGAAAAAATTAGATAAGCTTAAGACGCAATATTCTGCGAACCATGCGTCGTTACTAAAAGTAGGAGTAATCGATCATGATTACTTCAACATAAAAATGTATGATCAAATTCGAAGGGTTATTGATACCATAAAACGTACATTTTCCAAAGTTATTTCTGGAACCGAAGCACAAAGAAAGAAAACAGAAAATGACCCTAACAAACTGGCAGAGGTGTTTGACAAAAATGTTGATCAACACAACAGGAGCTATATAAGGCTAGCCGGGAAAGTTGTATAGTGAGAGCCAATAAAATTGAATTTTTATGGAATAGGACAAACGGTAAAATAAAAGAATTTTACAGAAAGTACGAAAAGAATATATCCTTCGATTAAACTGTCGAAGATTTGGAATTTGACGTTAAAAGTATATTAAATATCCTTAACGAAAGGATGAATGCCGCGGAAGGTAAAACGGGTTGCGATTATGGGGTGGTAAAGGACAGAGTAGGATACCTACCTGTTCTAACAAAAATCCAAGTTCGCACGTTTTTTGGAGAAGGAAAAGAGTGGGACTTATTTTCTGAATTATTTAAGGAAATAATTTATAATAGAAATGATGAGCACATCTCTAAAATTCAATTATTTGAAAGCAGCCCTCAAGGGCGAAGCAAGGAGCATGGCAGCTCACTTGCTGACAGGTTCTGCAGAGAATTATAATGCCGCTTGGGAACTTTTAACCAAGCGGTATGAGAATAAGAGAAAAATATTTTCGGATCAGCTGAATCGTTTGATCGATCCTTTACCCTTTTTAGACAACGATTCAGCAAAACAAATGAAATGGTTTATAGACTCGGTAAATTAATAAATTTACTTAACAAAGTCAAAGGGAAATTTAAATGAGGATGTTGATATGATTTTCGCACACATCATCATCCCAAAATTTAATAAGGATGTGCTTTAGCAATATGAAACATATATAAAGAAAACAAAAAAAAATTTATTTACTAAAAAAAGTACTGGACTTCTTGGAACAACGTGTGAGTTCACTGGCTTCGTCACAAGAAGAAGCGCGGTTAGGAAAGGCTGTCTTATATGTTAAATAGTTGAACACGTAGTAACAAATAGTAATACATTTAGAGGAATGAGTCCGGTAGAACAAGGGGAGGTAATACGAAAACTTCACTTGTGTAATTGATGTTTTAAGCATTCTTCCTTTAAGGTATGTAACTTTGGATGTTTATGTACAACTTGTAAAAACCTCATCACACAATGCTCCATATCCCGACTGAAAAACGGGAAAAAGTGAACACTTGCGTTACAAAAGAGAAAGTGTTTTAAGCTACAGCCTTAATTGAGGTGAAATCTAATAAGTGTGGCTATGAAATTCTAAGAGCACTTATCGACAGTGGGTCGCAGTGCACCATTATAGCAGAAGAAGCTGCACAAATATTAAACGTAACGCGTAAAAAATGTATCACTGAGGTTAGCGGAGTATCCTCATCAGATACTTGTATATCAAAACATAAAGTTGATCTAAAAAGACAAATGCGCGATATTTGAAAAGATCCGCTGACGATTGAAGCAATAATCCATCCGAAGCTAATGAAAGCTTTACCAATCAATGACAAATCGAATTGGACAAAATACACGCTTGCTGACCCTAACTTTAACAAACCTGCTAGGGCAGAATACTGAGTTCGGATGGATTATATCCGGTTGTACCAAATCAAAAGGTAAAAAATGTATTGTGTTTGTTTTCGATGCTTCAGCGAAAACTACGAATAACCAGAGTCTTAATGACATTATATGGGTCGGACCAAGAGTCCAAAAGAATATCTTTGATATCATCGTCAAGTGGCGAAAATGGCCATTTGTAATATCGGCGGACATTAAGAAAATGTACGGGCAAATTAACATTGATAAAAAGAATCAAGGTTATTTGCATATAATCTGGAGAGATTCTCCAAACAAAAAAAAAAACGATACAGCATCGGCACCATATTTAGCAACAAGAGTTCTTGCTGAAATTGCAAATTAATGCGAAAATCCAGCAATTAAAGAAATCATAAAGAATGATTTTTACATTGATGCCCTGATGACTGGTGCGGATTCCTTCCAAGAAGCCAAAAAACAGGCTGAAAATATAAGCTTAGAACTTAAAAAAGTAGGTTTCAACCTAAAAAAATGGATTTCTAACGTTTCAGAAATAGTTGACTCCTTAGTATCCAAAGAAGAAAATAAGATATTGGAAATTCGGGAAAATGAATCAGTTAAAACTTTGGGGCTTCAATGGGAACCGATTAAACACGAGTTAAAATTTTATTTTTTTTGTGAACCCTATAATAAAATTAATAAGCGAGTTTTATTATAAGCACTCGAAAAAAATTTATGACCCTTTAGGTTGGGTGTCTCCAGTAACTATTTCCGGAAAATTGTTCATTCAAAAACTATGGTTGACTGAGCAAAAAGTGGGATTAAGATGTATTAGAATCAGATGCCAATGAATGGAACATTAAAAAAAAATTTAACATCCCTTGAAATGGTTAGAGTTCCAGGATGGGTTAAATCTTAGGAAAATATGCCAGTCCAAATTTATGGATTCTCCGATGCGTTCCAAAAAGCATACGCAGCCATTGTATATGCTAAGGTGGAATCCTCTTCGATGATTATAGATAGCAAAAGCAATGTTAATCCGAAGAAAAACCGAAAAACTATTCCTTAATTACAACATTGTGCTGCACATCTGCTTGCCGGGTTAATAGATAGAATTAGGACAGCAATTGGAGGACAAACGAAGGCATATGGGTGGCATGGATAAAAAATAGGAATAATAAGGACAAATTTATTCGATGCCGAACTGACGAAATCAGAAAGGTTAAGGAGATAGAGTGGGGACATGTAAGATCGGAAGATAACCCAGCCGACGTAGCATCAAAGGGAACGGGCCTCAGTGGTTGGCCAAGTCAGAAGCAGACTGGCCAAAGGAAGATCCTGAAGAATGCGTAAAAGTTAGTACCACCTTTGCAAGCAATTCAGATAGTTTAATACTAGGTTAGGTTAGGTTACGTCGGGCGGCCCTCATGGGGCCAAGCATAGGCCAAAAAATGGCCCTTAGTTGCCCGGGTTCTACTAGTGTGGCCTAATGGATAATGGATTGTTAATGCGAGTTTCGAAGTCCTTGAGGATCGAGGAGTCTTTCGCGAAGGCCAGTAGTTCGCCCGGCTTTCTTTTGGAGGCATCTTCCAGTGATGCCAGAGCCGGAACGCCTAGGTGTCTTAGTCTTGACCTTGTTAGCGCCGGACATTTGCAATTGAGATGCTCCAGGGTTTCGGTTGCCCCAGATTCATCGCATTTCCGGCAGCTTGCGTTATCGGTGATGCCCAGCTTGACGGCATGTGTCGCGGTCAGGCAGTGACCTGTGAGAATTCCTACTAACAGTCCGCAATCTTTCCGTGGAAGATGCAGCACGTAGTTGCTGAGTCTTTCGTTGCGCTCTCTGCACATGATCTTTGATATTTTGCAGGTAGTGGAGTTTCTTCTCCATCTGCTTTTTGCTTTTTCGTTGGCCTTTTCCTCTAGTTCACTTTGGAGCGTTCTTAGGGAAACTGGAACGTTTTCTGTTCTTTCACTCGCCTTCCTTTGCAAGTTCATCCGCGGTTTCGTTACCATCGATGCCCTGGTGGCTGGGAACCCAGTAGATCCTCACTGACTTAGTCGTGCTCAGGATATCTAGTGCCTCCCTGCTTGCCAGTACACTTTTGGAGCTGACCGCTGACGATTGCATGGATCTTATCGCCGCTTGACTGTCTACGAACAAATTGACCGCCTCGTAAGAACGGTTTATGTTCTGCGCAAGCTCTGCCGCGTTCCCAATGGCGAATGCTTCCGCTTGGAATATGCTGCATTGGCTTGGTAGCTTATACGACAGCCTCATTTCGGGGTCCGTACAGAATATGCCCGCTCCTACTCCTCCTTCCATTTTGGAGCCGTCGGTGTAGATGTTGAGATGTTGCCCTTGGTCCTGACCTGTTTTCCAGTCGTTAGGTCCCATGAATGTTGTTGTTTTCACATCTGGGCACGTTATTGGTATCATGTAGTCGGATATACTGTTCATGTCTCGGCCAATTGAACTGTGCCCGAATCCTTGTAGCGATATATTTCCTGATGCAACCAGGCGTTGTGCCGCCTTTCCTGCTGTCAGTTGCGCGTGAATATCGAGGGGATCGATTCCGATTATTGTTTCGAGTGCTTTTGTAGGGGTTGACCTCAGCGCCCCTGTTATGCAGAGCAGTG